>NIPM01000438.1:0-24377 GCA_002738285.1 Holacanthella duospinosa | reverse complement strand
TAATGTCAAACGTCTGTACCACTGTCACTTTACTGAAATAGTGGTGAAAAGGGTTAGCATCAGAAGTAGTATGTGTACGTTGTACTCATTCTACCTCTTACGTCAAGAGTCCAACACTGTCTCAGTAAAGTGATGGTGATAGAGAGGGTTGATTATCAGACGTAGGATGAGAATGTACTACATCTGATGTCAACACTCCACCACTTTAGACAAAGGTAGAAAGGGTTGACATCAGAGGTTGGATTAGTAAATTCTTATCCAACCTCTAATGTCAACACTCTCCACCNGGTAGAAAGGGTTGACATCAGAGGTTGGATTAGTAAATTCTTATCCAACCTCTAATGTCAACACTCTCCACCATCGTCTCAGTAAATCGACAGTGGTATAGACGGTTGACGTCGGAGGTAGAACGAGTCGTAGTCATCCTACCTCCGACACTAAGTCTTTTTACCACCGAATCACTAAAGTGTCGGTGATAGAGGTGGTTCATGTCATAAGTAAGATGATCACGTGATCCATCCAAACTCTTACATCAAACCTCTATCTCCGTCACTTTAATTAATAATAGTTAGTAGTAGGTTTGAAAAGTAGTTCCCCAATGTATAAAATAATAAATGCCTGTTATTATTGATATCATTGCTGGCGTTGACACAATATGGTAATATTGGCGTTGACACAGCAATTAATTACTACATAGTATAGAGAATTTATCTTAAATTGGAAAAGCTCGTGAAAAATTCACAAAAATTTTCCAATTTAACTCAATTTCAGATTTAACCACGACTTATCGGTGCCTCTGAGGTGCGATAGAATTTTTGGGTTATCTCTGCTCCTCCCATCCTCTGTGAATAGACACAACCCAAATACTGATGTGTTAGTGCATCTAACCATCACTTAACCGTGGTTAGCAGGTGGTTAGATTAGTTACGGAACCGGAATACTAACCGTCAGCTAACTGAACCAGTGAATACGGTTAAGGATTTAACCACTTGGTTAAGGCGTAACCAAATCCAAACGCCGCTCTGAATTCCTTCCCTGGGGTACGGAATCCTTTGATTAATTTTTTTTTGTTTTGAATAAGCAAACTTTCAAATCAAAGTAACCAATAATGTGCAGAGGCAAGTTATTGACATCTTGAAAAAGGGAGGTTAAATTTCATATAGATTTTGTATTAGACAAAGAGTACGATTTTTACGCCATTGAAGACTGGTCAGAGATAATACTTTTAGTTAAAATTTACTTATTGTTATTTAAGGAAAAATATGAAAGTTTTTATGAAAACCACTTACAAATATGCCCTTGATACAACTATATTCAGCATTCATGTCAAAATTATGTTGTAAAGTCATAATAGTGTTGATGGACTCAAAGTGCTTTGCGTAAATGTCACAATAATCAATACTCACATACAGTGTAATTTCACTAAAGTTATTCCTTGTTAGAATGCATTTGTAAGAAAACATTACATCATTTATAATAAGACCATATAGCTTCAAAGGCTCAATTTTTTAATATTTCTATCAAAAATTACTCATCTTTATGTTCAAATTCCACCATGAAACTTCTTACGCATGATCTGATTTTTGTTGGTGAATTTGAGTGAGTGAGTAGTTTTAGCGTAACCGAGTTTTCTTTTAAAATTTTATTCTCTACAACGCACCTATCTTTGGCATTAGTACCATTACATTAGCATTATACATTACCATTAACAAAATAATACAAAATGCAACCACGTTTAGATGGAAGTATCTTTCGAAAGAAGATCGAAATTGCAACAGATTCCAATTTCAATCAAGGATCATAAAATTTTTCAATAAAACCTCACCCGAATAACGGAGATACTTATTCCTTTTACCCAAAAATTTCATCAATTCTTATACAAGAACTTACTTGCATGATTTATTTAAGGCAGAATGACAAAGAGGCATGTATATGCAAAACGGAGATAAGTGTGTTTGATTTTTGTGCCTTCGTATCGCTAAAATTTAGAATTACGGCAACGAAGAGATCTACTCAGTTCTGACAGTTGGCAAGTGGACATTTGTTACGTATCTGAACGATGTGTAAATTGGTTTGTTGGCCCAACCTTGTATAGATTGTATAGTGAGAAACCTATTGAACCGGTCTCAAATAAAGATAATTAAATATACAGTAGGTCAAGAAAATGATGGCAAATATTAGTGGATAAGGATGGTTATTAGCATCATAGTTTTTAGTAGCCTCTTAACGGCAGAAACCAATTTGTACAATTTTGCTCCTCATATTTACACTACCGAGGGGCATCANAACCAATTTGTACAATTTTGCTCCTCATATTTACACTACCGAGGGGCATCATATTTATCAAATTGTCAAATTTGAGGGCAATTCACCCAGTTTGTCGATAAGTGGGATATGCTAACTTTGGTGGCCTCGGGTGATCAAAAGTAAATTTTTAGAGCGGCATGTCCAAGCAAAAAATTACCGCTCATGACATCATTTTCCTTACATAGTTTAAACTGCCAAACTTCATAAGATGTATGCGTAAAGTTGATTGTACGGTGTTATATTTTTTTGAAGTAGTGTATTTATGTTTTTCGATATAGTACAGTGCTGGATACATTTGTAGAGTTTTGTTGGTTTATTTTTAGCTCAAGCAAAGTTCTAACGGAGTATGAAATAGCCTTATAGCCCCCCTGTGCTTGCGTAAAATCTCGGCTACACGTTTTACCAACAATTTCTCACTCAACAAAGTTGTTTCAGTCTAATTATATATTTTTTATACAATAAATATCATTCGGATCAACAAACAAATTTGCCTAAAAGAATATCTGGATAATATTTGAATAGGTTGGCAAAATATTTGTAATTAGATTCCAAGTATTTAACTAGTCTAATTACAATTTTGTAACAGGTAATTTTGTTTCTAAATTTGCCTAACAAAAATAATTTATAATTTGCAATTTATAATATTAACTACACAGGAATTTGAAATTTACTGAAATTTATTACATTGTAAATTACAATTTAAGAATAAATTCTTTTCATTCGTGTTTTCAATTTTCCATACAAAAAAATTGTAAATTCCCTAAATTCATCAAGTTTTTCAGTATTCCTGATCTTAGAGTTAATTGTCGATCCACATGTGCGGAACAGCCTAAAGAATATAGGAAAACATCGACCAAAGTTTGAAGGCATACTTCCATCGCAGATTGTATTTATTGCAAAAGCAATGTAATTTGGACAAAATGTAATGCCATTGTAATGTAATACAAAGTACTGTAGACTGGTTTGAAAAATATTGACTTTTAAAAAAGTTTATGATGTGGATATTCAAAAACTTTTTAGAAAGAGTATACTGTCGAAAACGAGTTTAGGAAGACCAAGGTTAATTCGTGGAAAGTTTTCTTGTGATTGGGAGCCTTTTGAGGATTAGCTTTTCGTTGCTGCACTCCTGGTGAGACATAAATAGATAAGTTTAAAAAGGATGGCTCAACAGAACTGACGCAGAAGTTGGAGTGCTGCGTTGTTTTTGTAAACTTGAAAACTCCGAATTTAGTAATAATTTTTGGTTATTTTGAATTTCGCAAAAATGGGTTCAATTAAAGAAACAGCAGCTTTTCATCCAGTCTCTCATGTCATTTTTGATATGGACGGCCTACTCTTAGGTAACAATTTAATATTGAACAGTATAATTACATCAAATTCTTAAAAAAAATTTGTTTAGAACAATAAGCATATATTATTGTGACAAGTTCATAAACTTATAGAGGAAAAGTTTACTTGTAAACATACCTGACAAAATTGTCACAAAATATTGTATAAAGTGACAATATAGACGAACAACCAGTTCGAAAGTACTAAAGTTGAGTGAATTATGATCAAACAGTAAAATAAGTCCAATACAGAATTAATCGACAAATTCTATTATTATCTAATATTTAAGATAAATAATTTCGAAATCTGAAAATATTTCTACAAAAACAGTAGAATTAAATTAGTACAGTGGAGCACGCTTATAAGATATTGTCGGTTGCAACACCAATTTTCTGCGCATTTGACTTGAAATAATGTATTTGAGAGGGGGAAATATCGCTCTAATTCTAACGGTTAAAAGATCAAAACGGAAATAAAACCCAAATTAGAAGCCCAAATTCGTGTTAAGTCCCATTTGTATAGGAACAAAACATGCGTAATCTAGACTATTTACTTAGTCTTCTTCTTTGTAGAAGGCAAACACGTTCGTTTATACTAATTTCCTTCCACAAATTTATTTTATTACTTTTCACAATAAAATCCTTCAACACACAACGCTATTGATTTTAAGAATGGATAAACAAACAAACTATTATTCGTTATCCTACCAAGATATAATATTTGACTTTCTGAAAGAACAGCAATTTGCAGTTGAACATGGAGGAATCATAGGTTAGGTCAAACACTTAAGGTGAGCTTAGACAACCAAAAAGATACAAATTTAAAATTCAACAAAAATTTTTAATGGAATTTTATTCAGTTTTCGGGCGATATGCGGTTCTGTAATAATGTTATTACTTATTTTCTATTTCAATCGCAAAAATAGCTTATACTATGTGAATTTAAGGACTATTGTCTACAATTGCAAATTCGTCTTTGTATATACGATTCAAAATTATAGCCGGCGTGCTTATAACATTCGCTGTCGCGAATATGTGCAGGTAGCTTAACCTTTTTATGTCAATACAATGGGGCTATCCATTGTCATCAAGAAATTAAACAATTCTAGTTTCACCCATTCCTTAATTCTTATTTTTTAGCGTGACCCGCACGCCTGCATTGTTAAAGTTTTTAAAAGCAGCATCCAATTTTTTAAAACATTTTATTACTACTTAGATCCCTATTTGACTTAAGCTACTTACATTCCTAATTTACTTCTGCAATCTCGAGTTTTTAAATTCTTTAGGAATCCTGTTTGAAATGATTCCTGACGAATCTATTCCCTCTCATTAGGCTTAGGCTATACATAGACTCATCCTGGACAATCGAATAAATAAAAATAGGGCATTTATGTTTACATAAATGCATGCACATGTTATACTACTTTCTACTATCTTCCGATCTAAACGACTTGTAGATGTAACTTAAAATATTTACAGTGGTACTGTCCTGAGAATCTATCATCAACAAAAATTGTTTTGAATCTCTGCTAGAATACCCTTCAAGTTATGCGTAGAATTCTCATCGCAAGAAGTTCTCCTGTGGATATTTATAGTGCATTCAAAAATACAATAGCAAATAAAGTGGTTCGAATGACATAATGTCGTTTATCTTGCGTTATGGCAGAGTTGCCGCAGGTGCAGTTTCTTCTAGAACCTACACCTGAACCTGCACCTGAACCTGCACCTGAACCTGCGCCTGAATTTGCACCAGAACCACCCCGTACCTGAACCTTCACCTACACCTAAACCTGCACCTAAAACCTGCTTTCAAACCTGAACCTGCGGCAACTCTGAGGTATGGTAGAACGAATCGAAACGCTTGCAACATTGTATATCTTGAAGCAAGCTTGCTCCAAAGTCAGCCCAAGATGCAAGCAAAAAAAGATTTTCTCCTTGCACAGCCCAATCAAACTAGCTAGTAACATAACCCATAACCTTATGGCGCTTAGACTTACAGGACGCCTGTAATCTTGACGTTCCCATCTTGGGGCAATAACGTTGACTTTTGTAAAAGAAAAAGCGATTTGGAACGTAATAGAGAAATATCATATTTGTATGTTCAATTCCCAGTTGTGTATGTAGGCAAGGAAAAACTTTAAGCATGGTGATTTATTCGCAGTAAAAGACGAGTTAAGCACAAATTCTGTCTATGAGAATCCACTAGAAAAATTTCAGCAAACTCTGTTCTTAAAATATTACAGTGGTTTTAGCTTAATGCCACCTCCGAGGGAGCCGAAAAATCGGTTGACACTAAATGGAGTTGACAAAAGCGGATTATGTCAACTGAGTGATAATTTAAAGATTAGGTGACATGAACCAAAGTTCCTGGTTTTAACGGAACATTTTATTATAAGATATATTTTTGAATTAATCTTACAGGTTTTAAAGGTAATTAACTGAATTTAGAATACTTTAAAAGCAAATAACTTCTCCAAGTAATCACTCCTATATTTGCAAATTCCACTTGAATTTTTGTGTAATCATTCTTGTAACAAATGTCAATTTGACCCAATAGAATTTGTCCATGTGGTACGCCACTCAATCAGCAATTAAGAGGCAAATTAATAACCTGGCATGCATTATTGACGTAAAATCAAATTTTGCAAAAGAAATTTGGCAAATCTATAGAATTATTTTGGAGAATTTGACTTGACCGCCACAAGTGGTTGCCAGATTTGTATTAGGCGTGAATTTTCTGTTTGATTGAAATACTTCTAGTCAAATTCCAGTGAGTTATTTCGAGATTTATTGTAAATTTTTTTTAAATAATCCAGTAAAATTCGCAATTTAAAAAAAAACTCGTGTTGTGCACTAATAATAGATGTTATATCCTTGATCTAGAAAAGATTTACGATTAATTGACATATTTTTCATTTAATTTCGCGATGAGAAACTTTGGTACAATTTTTCCCAAACTGGGATGAGAAAGTTATCTTAGTCTACCGATCTTAGTTTAGCATACTCGCGGTTGGGATACGTCCGCGACTGCTGGTGAATGTTTAAGAAAATAAGCTTTCACGATCTTGTACTTAGGTATTGACCCGCATGGTAAATACAAAAATAGGTTAATGAAACTGTTCTTACAAGCGTCACTATCTCCCACGCTATTTAAACAAACATGAGTTTATACTCTGCCTTTAAGAACCGAAAGTTTCCATTAAATTGTGTTTATCTGCAATGTAGGCAGTTCAAATGAGGTGACAAAAGGCGGAGGTTGACATTAGGCGGTGTGAGAATAGGCAGAGTATTTACTACATGAGAACATGGAGTTTAGCCAGGGGGAAAGATAACCGGTTGACATAAAGCGAAGTGAGGCATAAAAGGTAGTGACTTTAAACTAAAACCACTGTATAGTGAACCAATCAGAATCAATTCTACGGAAACTGTCAATTATATTTTGTGTTAGAACAAATTAGACAAATTCAGAGACACTCTCCGCATGTGGAATTATATTGATTTGTTACTTTCTTCAATCGTTGTCTGGAGAAACAGTACATTGCCCAAATTATTGTTAAACATTAACCAGTATTATTGCTATTGATATAAGATAATTATACTATGGATTCTTTCATTAATGTTGCAAACATTAATGAAATGAAATGAAACAAACTAAGTCACATGCATCTCTCGGATCTTACTTATTGTCGTATTAACGGAATTTCATGAGGATTAAGGAAAATATTTCAGAAGATTTTAAAAGATTTTCAGGCTCTAGAAAAGAAAAGTTTTACGAAAGATTTTCGGAAAATCTGAGATATATTTTTCTTTTTAATTGCTATTATCTATTAATTAGTCCACTTTTTATATATAACATAAATTGAATTAAAGTGTTATTTACAACGAAAAAAAAGTTTAACTTTATTCTATTTAATCTAACTAAATTTTCACCAAATATTAATAAAACTGATAAGCAAGCAAAAAAGTAAGTAATTTAACGAAATAAAATATAAACATGCTACCTGAAGACTGAAAATAAGTATTAAACTTTCGATAAAAGTTACTTCGATACAGGCCAAAATTGTATTTTGAATAGTATACACTAAAAGCCAAACGNCGATAAAAGTTACTTCGATACAGGCCAAAATTGTATTTTGAATAGTATACACTAAAAGCCAAACGTGAGGCTGCGTTTGTTTTGTTGTAATAATGTTAAGTGTTGCAAGACTTATAGAGCGTAGGCTATCTCATTTGGAACATTGTGATCGTGTCCGCTCTTAAAAAAAAATTTTTTTTTTGTTAAAGATGCAGGTTTTGCAAGGACATTCACATGCTAAAATATTTTTATATTTGTTACATTTTAAATATATTTATTTTTGATGCTGGCCTTATCACAGTTGCTATCGTGATGGCCGCTGTGTATCGGGCTCGCTGTGGTGGTAAATATTGAAAGGATTGTTTTTAAATGTTAATACTTTTTACTCAAGAGATGTTTGCCTTGCTACGCAATTTCCTGAATGATGTCCTGGGTACACTGCTGGTGACGCTGCACACCATCATCGCCGCAGCAGTAACATAAAAACTTTTTTACCGCTTTAATTTGATTTGTTTTTGGATGTTTGCCACGCCGCAGTCACTATTGATATCGCGGCAAAATAAAATTTAGGGTATTCTAGTAAATGATTGTTATCAAGACACAGTTACTTTATCAAGACACAGACATACACCCAACGGTCTAACCACTTCACGTTTCTCGCATTTCTCCCACCCTCTTCGTAACTCTATTTTCGTCTTTCCAGCAATCTTAGCATCCTATTCCTTCATTCTCTGTACGCATCACTCCCCAACCTTCCCTTCTCGTCCCTCCCCGCATCCTTTCCGTCTTTCCCCACCTCCTTTCCGTCTCTCCCCGCATCCTTCCCGTTCCTTGTCGCATTACCTCAAACTGCGCCATATGCCACAATAAACGACAATTGGCCAACTACAATCTGAAATTTTCAACTGTGTAAAAAATCAGCGCCATAGAAATACCTGTAAAGTGTCATAATTCTAACCTTGAAATAAATATCTTGATAATTTTAAAATAATCTGACAATTTTCTTTTAGCGCGAAACATTACCTTAATTGTCAATGTCTTACAATCTCACTTTATATGATTTACTGAAGTTAGGATAAAGTCGTATAGACAAATTTGATTATTTATTAAATTAATGGTAAGTTAATTAAAATGACAAGAGGTACACATCTGTTTTCACAATTCCACAACTCATCCTAGTTATGGGACCACTGTGGCACATAGAATTTTAGACATCTTGACTAATTGTTGTAAATTGTAAAATTATTCCTGTCAAAACGAGGATATTCTCTGTACTTGTAATTATAATTACAATGTCATGGCGCATTATTTACTCTAAATTGTCAAAATTTCTTTGTAAAATATCAAATTGTAATTAATTCTGACATACCTAACATAACTGGAAAATTTAATTCAAAAAGTAAAGACTGCTTAGATTGCTAAGGGTACTATCTTTTTTTTGTAAATTTGTAGACACGGAGAGGCTGTACACCGTTGCTATTTCCACAGTGTGTGAACGCTATGGCTCAACGTACACAATGGAAGCGAAACGACAAGCAATGGGTCGAGTAGCGCAGGCATGCGCCGAAGTTGTTATCATGAATTGCAAACTTCCACTTTCCGTTTCCGACTACTTGAGGCAAGTGAATGTGGAATATAATAAAGTATTTCATAATGTGGACTTTATGCCCGGTGCGGTTGAGTTGGTCAAACACTTCCACGCCCACGGAATTCCGCAAGCCATTGCGACGAGTAGCAAGCGGGAAACTTTCATACTGAAGACACGCGGAAAAGATTCCATTTTCGATTTGTTCAATCACATCGTCATTGCATCGGATGATCCAGAAGTGAAGTGCGGGAAACCTGCACCTGATTCCTTTCTCGTGGCTGCTAATCGATTCAAAAATCCACCGACTGATGTGAAAAACGTAAGGGCGAAAAATTTAAATCATATTACTCCAAAAGAATAAAGCTACTATTTGAATTTTTTAATGTTTTCATTCATCCAGATCCTTGTGTTTGAAGATTCGCGGCTTGGAGTACAGGCAGGATTGGCAGCAGGAATGCAAGTAGCTTGGATTCCTGACTTGACCTTGCTTGACCCAACTTTAGAAAAAGCAACCGTTGTCTACTCGTCACTGACGGAATTCAAACCAGAGTTATTTGGACTTCCCGCTTTCGTACGAAAAGTATAATCCTATATTTATTGTATATACTAAAAAATTAAAGAAATAAAACTGGCAGAATGAATGCGAAATAAATTTAATTTGTCGATATAAACTATGTGAAAAATCTAGTTCTTTGCGGTAATTGGATAAAACAGAATGACTGCAGACAAAACTTAACTAATCTTATCCTTANGAAAAATCTAGTTCTTTGCGGTAATTGGATAAAACAGAATGACTGCAGACAAAACTTAACTAATCTTATCCTTACCCTGGTACTGAGCAGTGAATTACAATAAATTCGCCAAGGTCCACTGGGTACACTTTTACCATGCTACTCCGAACAATGGTTCCAAACAACTTCTCGTGTACATCTCTAGAAATCGCAGGGTGATAAATGTTTCACAGTCTAATTTGNGAAAAATCTAGTTCTTTGCGGTAATTGGATAAAACAGAATGACTGCAGACAAAACTTAACTAATCTTATCCTTAACCTGGTACTGAGCAGTGAATTACAATAAATTCGCCAAGGTCCACTGGGTACACTTTTACCATGCTACTCCGAGCAATGGTTCCAAACAACTTCTCGTGTACATCTCTAGAAATCGCAGGGTGATAAATGTTTCACAGTCTAATTTGGCCACACATTGTTTAACAAAATCCAAAATTTATTTTTGTTCACAAAGCACCTTATCCCTTGAAGCATTTGGCGGGATGGAATACCCTACATATTTTCTTTACCTCAACCAGCAAAAAATTTAAGTATCTAAGTTTTTTCCAACTTTTTCCACATCTTCCCCTAACTTTATTTACGTATTCTATATTGTATTCTATTACTCTATTCTATTTGTTTCGTCCACAGAACGGCAACACCCCGTGGAGTGCACTCCAGTGCCGGAGTGTTCCTTTACTGTAGGAGTGCTGCAGGGACCGAGTGATGGAGTGATGGAGTGCTGGAGTGTTGGAGTAATAGAGTGATGGAGTGCTCTACTCAACGCAGAGTTATGAAGTACTTGAATTTTGTTGAAGTGGTGGAGTGCATCATTTAGGGCAGAATAGATAATTATGTAAAACATGATCTACCAATCACATATCCCTCAAAGGCACTGACCAAAAAATTTGGTGTTGCAAAATTACACGGACCAATCAACCTAAGTTTTTCTACCGACCACCGAACTAAGTTTTCAGTGTTACTACATAGATGTAAGAACCTAAGTTTTCTCACCTATCCCCGACCAAGGTCTGCGGTGTTGCCACATACCAAGAAACCTGTCCAAAGCTGTCATAAGTTAGGAGGCTAAGTTTCTATACCAAACACATACCTAGGTAAAGGATGTTACACATGTCACAAACCTATCATGTTCAAACATGTTTATACTTATTTTAACTTATGAACCTAAGTATTTTCAGTTTCTCGGATTGCCCGCACGTACTGGGGGAGCCCGCCCGTTCTTGAAAAAGGAGCATGCCCGCTCACTGCCCGTCCGACAACAATCGATAATTATCTGCAACGGGTCAGAACCAGACAAGTTTATTCATGAAAACCAGGAATTGATAACTTCCGATTATACACCGACTACAGACTGCGTATATCCAATGCCTGAAGGCCGTAAGTCTTTACGACCACCATGTTACATTTTACAATAAATTAGACAATATTGCTATAGCACTTCGGTCTACCAATCTAAGAAGCAAACGAAATAATTTTATCAGAATACAAAGCCATTACATGTTTAGACATAAAGCCAATGATTTTTCCTCAACACGGCGCCCATAACCAATTTTGTCACATTTTCGTCCTAACTTATCCCGCATCCCGCATCACTCCAGGATCTTTCAACCTAGCTCTTTTTGCTAAACTAATCATACAACCGTTGGCATGAACAAACAATGGGAACAACAGGACACATGAGTACAAACACTTTTGCACCAAGTTAACACATTGTTGCGAGAAAATACTATTCTACTTATGGAATTGAGTTATCATGTTACGTCCTG
Source organism: Holacanthella duospinosa (assembly GCA_002738285.1). Classification (NCBI taxonomy): domain Eukaryota; kingdom Metazoa; phylum Arthropoda; class Collembola; order Poduromorpha; family Neanuridae; genus Holacanthella; species Holacanthella duospinosa. The sequence continues at coordinate 12,525 of NIPM01000438.1, read as the reverse complement.
AACTTGTAACCAAATACTAGATGCATCAGTAGATGAGGACCAAATAAAACTTCAACAAGTATGAGTAGGACAGAAGACACCAATGCAACAAAGCAATACATGAAGAAAAATAACGCGGCACAAGTGAGGAATCCTCTGAACGAAAATTATATGGAACAGCCGATGAAGATACGTCAAATAATATGCAGTAAACCAAGAAACTACGCTTTGAGTATGATCGATGGCACAACTGGCCGTGGCAACTACTTTCTTCACCAACTATTCAAGTTGGACATACCTCGGGAGGCCATCCGCAAGATTGTACGCCAGGCAAAAGGAAACATGATAATATCTGCTTCTATGTAATTTAGCAATATATTTGTAAGAAATTTTATTTTCATTGAATAAATTGGAAGTGTACATTATGAACTTGGACAACTGGTAAAGGTTATCATATTACTTAAACTTTTTGCAAGTTTTTGACTACATGTTAAACAATTGTGTGAAATTCAACTCCTGCTGATTTGCGGTGTAGCATAGTCCGTCCATAGCATTTAATGCAGTGTTTTGTAATTCAGCTATCTTCACTGTCTGCAGAGTCATCATCAAAGATATTTAGATTAACTTTGACCATTGTTGTGTTTTCTTGCATCCCACGCTATGATAGAGATTCAAGTTTACGGAATCCGTGAATCTGTCTGTTACTGTCACGTTCATCGAAATTACCAGATACGTTGTTTTCATCATCATTTTCTGTATCGGTTTCTGATTCTTGGGAGAATTCATCGTATGGACATTCCGCAACTTCAAATATCAATTTCCTTTCAGCAAGGATTTTGTCGTTTTGCATTTTTCTCAATGGATTTTTGGATTTGCTTTATTTCCGTTTNAATTTCCTTTCAGCAAGGATTTTGTCGTTTTGCATTTTTCTCAATGGATTTTTGGATTTGCTTTATTTCCGTTTTTGTGCACTTTACGGAAATATCCATGGTATTCTCGGATTAAATAGCTGTGAATATTGACCGTGCAAAAAAATTCAAATTTTAACCAAATTCTAGACATTNGGTATTCTCGGATTAAATAGCTGTGAATATTGACCGTGCAAAAAAATTCAAATTTTAACCAAATTCTAGACATTTGCAAAAAGATCTTATTTAGGATAACAGAATATTTTTTCATAATCCTTAATCATTACTATTATATGTTACTGCTGCCTATGACTGATGCTAGGTTTAGTAAATAATGAACTTTTTTTCTTTTTTGATAATATACAATGATTCTGGGGTAGATAATGTGACTTTTTGAGGGGAAATGGTCTACAATGTACTTTTACTGCCCAAAATTAAAAAATTTTAAACCCTACAGATTTGCATTTTCATAATGTAAATAACTTGCGTTAGTACTTTTTTTTGAAAAAATCTTGTTAGCGACAAATTGTAAGAAACTTAAAGAAATCAATGTGTCACTCTGTACTAAAAAAATTACTAAAAAACAAAGAAACAAAGTACCTAACAAAAGTTATAATTTTTAATGGATTGATTTTTTATTAGATGGATTTATATTATAAGAAGAGGAGTTTATATAAAGGGTTTTGTTCTTGAGATATAAAGAACAAATAATTGGTGAGAAATTTGTCTAATCACTCCGATGGTAAATGAGTCACACGCTACGCTCCTTGAGTTCTTCGCAACAACTGTGTTTTCCAAACGCTGGTTAAAAGATCTGGCAACAGTACACTTGTCACGCCGCAAGCCTTTGCCGTAGCACTGGTTAAATTAGCTAATAATCTTAATTTTTTAACCAATTTATCATGACCTTTGAAATCATGACCGGAGTGCTTCAACAACGGATCACTGAACTCCACTAAATGCTGCCTTACAGGTATCACAATATAACGTGATGAAATTTTACTTCAGCGTCTTTTATGTTAGATGTTGGCGATCTAGGATGAATCCGAGTGTTCTCGTTAAGATCATTGGTATAAAAAGAAATTCATCCAGAACATTACGGTGTATGAAAACTGTTTTTATTCTCCTTGTTTGCCACATTTTTGGCATGAGTACCGAAAAATATTTAAGTATTGCTGCATTTCCTTTGAGAACAACAAATAAAAGTATTGAGTTCCTAGTGCAGCTTTGTTAAACTTCAAAGTGATACTGCCGTCATAAATAGAAACTATGCCTAAATTACTTTTGACAAATATTGAATTCTAATATAAGACACGATATCCAAAGACCAATAACGAGCTCGGATCTCATTTAGAGCTCTGGAAAATTTGAATTGTTTCCTCCACCAATGCGGGTGTTTGATTCCATTGATTGCTGCTGCAGTATTCCAACTCTAGAAGAACTTGTCAGAATTATGCTAACATACTGATTGTGCACTACATTTATTTTTTTTTTTGAAAAATAAAATAAATTAAACCTTTAATCCCATTGTTGAGTTTGTCATTGTTTGTATTTGTACAGCCAATTCAGACACGAATGCAGTACTTTTTTTTTCACCACCATCACACAACTCAAAAAAAAAAGCTACTGCATTCGTCCCTGAATTGGCTGTATATATTTTATGTATTTTATAATTGACTACGGTTGGTTATCTCGTTATTTGCATTCTTAGAACTATGATTGATGTTATAAACATGTTGGAAGTTGTATGAAATTTGCACATATCAGATGTTCCATTTTTGTCCTTTCATGGTGTGAACATGAATTTCATTGAGTTCTCCAATGTTTCAATGCAAATGAATGTATTAAGTTTGTTTTTGGCTTGAGATACATTTATATCTGAGATAATTGTTAATTGGTTCCAACTTTTAAACTTCATAAATGTGTAAAGAAGGGGTTTGTCCCATTGTTACTAGAAAAAGATTATATTCTGAAGAAAGTTATTTTTACTTTCGATGCTTCATCTTTTACTTATTTGAACCATGGAAAATTTGACAGGGCTGATCATGGGCTTCCCTCGTGTACCATACCTATGTATTTCAATTATTGTTAGTTTGATATCCTGTTTGAAATTTGGTGCTATTTGCCTCCTGGAGTTGCTTCCGGTTGCTTATACATGTTTGTGGAAAGACTTAATTTTTTTGTAGATGTGTTGTGGGANTCTCCTGGAGTTGCTTCCGGTTGCTTATACATGTTTGTGGAAAGACTTAATTTTTTTGTAGATGTGTTGTGGGAAACTTAAGCGGGGTTGATGCTTTGATTTGGATCTTAGTTTCTGGAGTCAGTGTAGTTTTTGANTGTGTTGTGGGAAACTTAAGCGGGGTTGATGCTTTGATTTGGATCTTAGTTTCTGGAGTCAGTGTAGTTTTTGAAACATGGATATTCTTTGCCGCTGGGATTGTTGTCGGGACATAAGTTCTTAGTTTTTTTTGCATTTCATCTGTTTCTCAATCTTTATTTAGCTCAGGTGTCCGTATCTTACTGTCAATTGCATCGTTTTCGAAAGCAGTATTAATCCAAACCCTCAGCCAATNTGTGTTGTGGGAAACTTAAGCGGGGTTGATGCTTTGATTTGGATCTTAGTTTCTGGAGTCAGTGTAGTTTTTGAGACATGGATATTCTTTGCCGCTGGGATTGTTGCCGGGACATAAGTTCTTAGTTTTTTTTGCATTTCATCTCTTTCTCAATCTTTATTAAGCTCAGGTGTCCGTATCTTACTGTCAATTGCATCGTTTTCGAAAGCAGTATTAATCCAAACCCTCAGCCAATGTTATGTTACACTATAACTAAATTGTAGCTCGTTAAACAAAGAAATACCTAATCTAATCTAAATCATGCTTCTTAAAACGTTTTCCATTTCTGTAAATATAGAGTTAGACAATACAAATACTTTTGAATCAGAGACGGATACTGAAATCATCATACATGAAAAAGTGAATACTAAAATTTGAATGAAAGAACCTTCCATAGGAAATCGTAGCACACCACACCCAACTACCCAACAGTACAAAAAAAGGACCTGAAACAACTCATTTCACGAGAAATAAATCAATAATGAATAAATAAATAAAAAAGACCGTGAAGAATGTTTATCAATAGACTCAAATACAATTCAGTCGAGATACGACGTGCGTCCACGCAGGAAGTCCATATCATAAAAGTGAAACTGTCTTTAAGTGGACAGAAACTATTACATCAGTCGCACAGTGTATTAGCCATGAGTGGAAGAAATATGCAAAGTAACTGTGGAAAAGGAAAAACCATTAGCATGGACTATACTATAAGTTACGACGAGTATGTGAAAAATACAGTTTTTCTAAAGTTGATAAAATACNGTGAATACTAAAATTTGAATGAAAGAACCTTCCATAGGAAATCGTAGCACACCACACCCAACTACCCAACAGTATAGAAAAAGGACCTGAAACAACTCATTTCACGAGAAATAAATCAATAATGAATAAATAAAAAAAAAAAGACCGTGAAGAATGTTTATCAATAGACTCAAATACAATTCAGTCGAGATACGACGTGCGTCCACGCAGGAAGTCCATATCATAAAAGTGAAACTGTCTTTAAGTGGACAGAAACTATTACATCAGTCTCACAGTGTATTAGCCATGAGTGGAAGAAATATGCAAAGTAACTGTGGAAAAGGAAAAGCATTAGCATGGACTATACTATAAGTTACGACGAGTATGTGAAAAATACAGTTTTTCTAAAGTTGATAAAATACGGATGCCGCACCAACCAATGAAGTGCCCAGCACATGGGAACCATAGGGACTGCAGCCCTACCTACTACTGAATACTCCAAATGGTAAAATTTCTCAAATTAATTGTCATACTAGCACTAGCTTTCTCTAATTGGAACCTACCAAGTTGAGTAATAGCACAGGATATTACCATGGAAATCAAAATCTCTCCAGACATCCAACTGGAAAAAATTTTGAACGTGCATGGATGAACAGCTTCCATCCCACTCATATACAAAGCTGAATTACCTAACGATCAACACTTGAGAAACAGTACGGACAATAGATCTAAAATACAAGTGTTAATGAACAATGATTTTACACAAATCGACAGATTTATGGAACCACATATTCCATTTATGGAAATCATACGCGAAAAATGTAGTAGAATGACCCCTATGAGACAATTTTATGAATGGTGTTGTGGTGTTTTTTTCATCTCCGAGTTTTGAAGAACTTCAAGCCTCAGAAAATAAATTCGAACATCTAGCAACCCAATTGAAAGATCAACTGGACAACAAACACCAAGAGACTATCCAGGTAACAAAAATTTTGAATGATTACTCTGAAAATGTTGACTTTAAATTTCAAGATATTCAACGGCAAATCGGTGAAGATATAAACAAAATTGCTCGAGATGAACTCACGTTCAGCCAAGGACCACCGAAAAGAAATAGTCAGAATCTGAGACGCAGTTATTAAGAACATCACTGTATCAGCATGACAAGTCATTACCACATAATGTAATGACGGAAAATTTTCACATCTCCTCATTCCCCCAAATTCACTAAAAGCAGATCTGATACACCTAGAATCCCAAATTAGTAAGCAAAGTCATCAGCTTGCCATCCCCAGATCCAAACTTTCACGTTACTATCAAAACGAGATAGCCTCATGTACATTTGTAACCAAGAACCATATAATCAAAGTAGAAATCCCTATTATCCCCATAGAATAAAATTTTTCCTTCAATTCAATCACAGCTTTCCCATTTCGATATCATAATTCCCTCTGTCAAATACAGCAGGAGGCGGAATTTGCAGTTAAGAAGAATTCTTGAATAATCCAAATCACCGCCGCCTTGCAGCGTAATTGTGATGTATAAAGAATTAATTTATGTTATGTTTCTCAGTTTCCGAATCAACATAGAGCGAAACCTAATTGTCTAGCATCAGTGTTGTACCCAACGACAGATTATGACAAACTGAACCAACATATGCTCATGCATTCAATTGGAGCAAGAGATGTCGATTATGCAAGTAAAAGACAACGTCTACTGTATAGTAAATCCAGAACATGAACTAGATATCATATGCCCAAATGGAAACAGCAAAATCTTTAAACTAGCTGAAGCACAAGCATATCTCATCACAATCCAATGTCAGTGCCGTTGAATTTCATCTGCTGGAAAAATCATTATCGCCAAATCCATCCCATCCCCCAATATCCCAGGATCAGAAACAAGCATTCATCACATCCTACCCGGAGTTCGGACAACGCTAAAGCCAGACACGATGTCAGATAACTTTTCCAATATCTCCAATATTTTCAATCAAAATTGGCTTACGGAGACGAGCCATCTCAATATCAGCGTCGAACCACTTCAGANCTTTTCCAATATCTCCAATATTTTCAATCAAAATTGGCTTACGGAGACGAGCCATCTCAATATCAGCGTCGAACCACTTCAGAAAATTGATACATCCTGGACATATACATTATTTCTCAATGCGCATGTCTCAATCTTTTCTTACATATTACNTCAGAAAATTGATACATCCTGGACATATACATTATTTCTCAATGCGCATGTCTCAATCTTTTCTTACATATTACCGATAGGAATGACTTTCTGGGCGATATGGGTAACCTATTCCATCAATAACCATCACTCCCAGAACTCTACTATCATTTCTACGTGTATCCAAACCTGTNCTTTCTGGGCGATATGGGTAACCTATACCATCAATAACCATCACTCCCAGAACTCTACTATCATTTCTACGTGTATCCAAACCTGTATCTGGAGACGCCCTACTGGTTGCAGAGATATGGATGACATCATTTTGCTAATTATTTGGTGGACAATTATCATCTTTATAATGATGCTATGTGAAAAACGCAGACGTCAGAACAGCATGATGACGCCACCTTCCATTAAGATATACTCGACCCAATAAGCTGCGAAAATCAAGATTGAAAGCACATTCAATATATTAATATTAACTAGTGTATTAACACGGGGTACTAATTTAATAATTACCATTTTTTGAAAAACGAATGCTAAGGAGAACTGAATTTATATTACAGTATACTAAACAATTTGTCTGCGGTACTGTAAATAATTCAAAGTACTGAAAATGTTGGATTTGTACATTTTCATGTGAAAAGATTTTGTATCTAAACAGTTTTCACTTTTTCCGGTTGCATAATTGCATAATTACTGGGCCCAGCGAAACTCCATAGTTTGGCATGTAATTGGGCCCAAAAACAGGTCATATGGTTCTTTCTTGTTTGATATTAAGTTGTCATCAAATAAAAAAAAATCTTTTTTCTGTATAAAATTATTTGCTTTGATTAAGCTTTCCAAATTTTGTAATATTTTTTCAAAGTCCCGCCTCCGCTCAGCTGAGAGTGCTCATCGCCTCAATTAATCTATCCAATACATATACCTTTGCATGTATCCATTCATCAATCCATCTATGTATACATCTCTCTGTTCATATGTCTATTTTTCTATGTGTTCATGTATTTATCCAACTATATTAATCTGCCTATGCAACTATATGCAACATATCTATCCATTCATTTATCCCTGTATTTGTTCATACATCTGTCTATCCATCTGTATATCTATCTAGTTTCCATCTAACTATATAGCTATACTATATAACTGTGCATCTATTTATACCACCTGTACGTATTGACCTGGTCATTTATTTATCGAATTTTCCAACCAACACACTGCAGATCTAAAAATCCATCTATTTGTACACTATCTATCGATCCATCTTTCTATCTATCCATCAATCAATGTTCATATCTATTAATCTTTATGTCCATCGATTTATCTATCTACATATTCATCTACTAATTCCTTCCACTATTTATTTATGTATCCCACGATCCATCTATGTATTCATCTATATATCCGTAAGTCTATTTATTTATGTATACATTTATCTATCCATTTATTCATCTTTGTATCCATGTATCCATACATCTAATTATTTATCAATTAATCTAGTTACCTATTTGTGTTTCCATAGTCTATATTACCCATTTATCAACCCATCCATGTACCAAACAATGTATCGATTATTTTGTTCTCGATTACTATATTTTTGTACAGAATTGAGCAATTCTCTGGCTACCTGCTCTAATACAATTTTGATTTCACTCTATATTATCAACGCCTATTTAAATTAAATAGCTTCCAAAAATATTTTGTTTATCCAGTATTCATTTTACCAACACTGCTTTTACCAACAGACGAGAGGTTACTTTTACACTACTTTTTATTGAATCAAAAACTGGACGGAAAGAATAAGAAAACTTTTGAGTTCCTCCGAGCCATAACCTTGGGCTCAATGAATGACTGTCCGGAACCTAGGTCTGTTAGGTTCGGAAGTCTGGAGAGAACTTAGCTTTTCAAATGACAAAATGAGAAGTTAAACTTAAATTAGATTTTAGCTTAGACCTAGGTAGGGGGTTACGGAACAATCTTTCCCAGCAGTTTCTTCTAAGATTATTTTGCTTGGAATTAACTGTTGTTGGGATTGGTTGATAGATTTTAAGGAGGAGGATTTCCCATAAATTTGTCATAACCCATCATTTTGCAACTGCCAGCATAGCATCTACACGGATGATGAATGCAAAGCATACTGTACTATTGGAGCAGTCACATTTCCAATATGTATTCCAAGTACAACTGGTTATTCCAAATGTAACTAGCGTAAAAATGGAGTTTGTACACCAAAATGCTTTGGGAAAAGAGTTTGTAGCAAACTAGACGGCTGCTTCTGCAAAAACAATAATGAATCAACTTTAGAACTAATCAAAGGTTTGCAATTACAGTTTCCTTAAATAAAGTTTATTATTAAAAGCAACTGACAAAGCTGCGACAGGCTTATTCGATTGCTTTCCTCGCCAGCTATTCCTAAATCCGTCAGTTTTAGAAGCATTATTCGCTAGAATTAGAGCTAATTGTATATGTTGCCACCACAATTTTTTTGCGATTTCAGAAACCTAATTATTTTATCATCAGAGCCAGTGTTTGCGGTGCAGTCAATACTGACTCCTAAAAAAACTAATGTTCTTGCGATTCCTAAATATTTCAGTTTCTGTGTTGTAAATATAAATTAGGATTTTGAATTTAATAGATCTGCGTAAGCATTTATGTGTGGACTCTAATATGTCCATCCTCTTTGTGACTCTGATGATATTNAATTTAATAGATCTGCGTAAGCATTTATGTGTGGACTCTAATATGTCCATCCTCTTTGTGACTCTGATGATATTTAATTGGATATCTAGGAAAATGTGATTTGCAAAATTTAAAATCTGTCACAACTCAGCTTGCTTATCTTACTTTNTTTGTGACTCTGATGATATTTAATTGGATATCTAGGAAAATGTGATTTGCAAAATTTAAAATCTGTCACAACTCAGCTTGCTTATCTTACTTTCCAACTATACCGTGCTTTTCAGAAACATGTACCGATCCCTTCAGAAGTAGTTAGAGCTTTTTGAATTTTTTTTCGCACTCGCGCCTTCAGTTGCCTCGCATATTTTATTTATTGATTTTGGATTGTCATTGTTATTGAGTGAGACTTAATTCTCCCCAACCGCTTCCCAACCCAGATGCACCTATGGTCTCCCGCCTAACTCTTTTTCCCTCTCTAACGATAAGCTATGGAAGCCTCTTTAACTTCAATTTCTGAAGAGGTAAGGTGTATACTTTTGGTTTGTTTTGATTTTGATGATTTTAAAAGTTTTGAATTTGTTTTAAGTAGAATTAACCTGTCGAAGTTTAATCCAAAGCAAGTGAGGGTAAAAATATGGTTTTGGTATACACTTGGGGAGTAATTTTTTTTTTCAGAAAAAATTTTCTCTTTTGGATTTTTGCATTCTCCATGAATCATAACATTTGAAGATTTTTGAGAGTTTTTAAAACAAAAAAGTTATATTTCTCGAAATAATTTTTGCAAAAAGCCCAAAAGTATCATTATTTATGCTATTTTATTAGTTTGAGCACAACTTAACAACCTAACAAACGTCCTCAAATGTCACGATTCTTGTATAGAAATGTAAACGTATGAAAAATAAAATTATTTTTATTTTCAAATACTGTCTCTATAAATTGAAAGAAAACACCCCCTAAAATCTATACCCCAACCAAAAATATTGATATTGAATTGTTATTTATTAATATTGAAGAATTGCTGAATTTTCTATCTGGAAATTATTCTAAAAGTATTTTTCCATAAGGCTATGTAAAACAATAAAATTGTTACGGCCGATTCCAACTGCATTCTTAACCAGAATTTTATTCCCAATTTTCAATTCTTTTGTATTGGTCTGCTTCTCAGAATAAAATAACTTTTCGCATACCATGGGAATCTTGAGCAATTTTTACAGTGCCCGACTCTGCAAAGTGGTAGGCTTACACCATGAGAAAGTTTTAGTATTTAGGTTGATTATATTTATATGTGAGGTTTGCGAACCAGGAATTGGGAAAAAATTCAAAAAGCTATAACTACTTCTGAAGGGATCGGTACCATATGGAAGAAGTTTGCATTGTGAAGAGCATATGAAAAAAAAGGTGTTTCACATCCATCACTCAATCTCAATCCCAAAATACCCTCCAGACATTTGCGCGCCAACTCACCAAACGGTTTTTATTTTACAGATAAACAGCTTCTTAGAATCAATCAGGATTGATAAATAAACTTTAAGCTTTTTAAATAAGTTGACAAAATTTAGTAAAGCAATAACACTCCAATTTTAACCTGAGTCACGGACAGGTTGGATTGAACCAAAGGGGTCTCAAACAAAAAACTTAGAAAAATTTCACAACCATGTTATGTGTCCCTCTTGAGCGATAAAATGACCTCTACAAATGTTGCTTAGAATAGTTCAGTGACCAACTTTTTCTAATAAAATTTTTCTCTGTGACCACTTGTTCAAGTTTTTTTAAATTTTGAAAATTTAAGAAAACGGAAAAATTCCACAACTATGTTATGTATCCTTCTTCAGCGATGAAATGACCTCGACAAATGTTGCTTAGAATAGTTCAGTGACCAACTTTTCCTAATAAAATTTTTCTCTGTGATCACTTGTTCAAATTTTTGAAAATTTTGAAAATTTAAAAAAACATTGAAAAATTTCACAATCATGTTATGTGTCCCTCTTGAGCGATGAAATGACCTCTACAAATGTTGCTTAGAATAGTTCAGTGACCAACTTTTCCTAATAAAATTTTTCTCTGTGATCACTTGTTCAAATTTTTGAAAATTTTGAAAATTTAAAAAAACATTGAAAAATTTCACAATCATGTTATGTGTCCCTCTTGAGCGATAAAATGACCTCTACAAATGTTGCTTAGAATAGTTCAGTGACCAACTTTTCCGAATAAAATTTTTCTCTATGACCACTTTTTCAAATTTTTTAAAATTTTTTAAATTTAAGAAAACGGAAAAATTTCACAACCATGTTATGTATCCTTATTCAGCGATGAAATGACCTCGACAAATGTTGCTTAGAATAGTTCAGTGGCCAACTTTTTCTAATAAAAATTTTCCGTGACTACTTTTTAAATTTTCAAAATTTTCAAAAGCTTGAACAAGTGGTCACAGAAAAAAAATTTATTAGAAAAAGTTGGTCACTGAACTATTCTAAGCAACATTTGTAAAGGTCATTTCATCGCTCAAGAGGGATACATAACATGGTTGTGGAATTTTTCCGTTTTCTTAAATTTTCAAAATTAAAAAAACTTAAACAAGTGGTCACAGAGAAAAATTTTATTAGAAAAAGTTGGTCACTGAACTATTCTAAGCAACATTTGTAGAGGTCATTTTATCGCTCAAGAGGGATACATAACATGGTTGTGGAATTTTTCCGTTTTTTAAAATTTTCAAAATTAAAAAAGCTTGAACAAGTGGTCACAGAGAAAAACTTTATTAGAAAAAGTTGGTCACTGAACTATTCTAAGCAACATTTGTAGAGGTCATTTTATCGCTCAAGAGGGATACATAACATGGTTGTGGAATTTTTCCGTTTTTTAAAATTTTCAAAATTAAAAAAGCTTGAACAAGTGGTCACAGAGAAAAACTTTATTAGAAAAAGTTGGTCACTGAACTATTCTAAGCAACATTTGTAGAGGTCATTTTATCGCTCAAGAGGGATACATAACATGGTTGTGGAATTTTTCCGTTTTCTTAAATTTTCAAAATTAAAAAAAACTTGAACAAGTGGTCACAGAGAAAAATTTTATTAGAAAAAGTTGGTTACTGAACTATTCTAAGCAACATTTGTGGAGGTCATTTTATCGCTCAAGAGGGACACATAATATGGTTGTGAAATTTTTGTTTTTTGTTTGAGCCCCCTTTGGTTCAATCCAACCCATGGACATCTGGAACTGGGATAAAGTGAACAGGATTTCAACAATAAAATACTCCACCTGACTTCACACCAGGGTTGGCACAAAAAAAAAACACGCTTGTTTAAAACAGTGTTTTAAACTGTTTTAAACAAAACTGTTTTTTTTTAATCTTTGTTTTAATCAAAAGCAGTAACGGAATGCATACGATGACTCATTGAAACTCTTATCGTCTGCTTTTTAAA
>NIPM01000437.1:0-134850 GCA_002738285.1 Holacanthella duospinosa | reverse complement strand
GCAGGTACCGGAGTTGACTCAAATTACTTCCAAATCAATTTGCGAATGTTGAATACAATTAGTATTTAATGTTTTGCGAAAAAGTAAATTGTGACATTTTAGGAGAAAGGAATCACTCAGGTCAACATAACTTTGAGTAGAACAAGTGACTTGATCTACTCAAACTTCTTGGTTTACCGAAGTGATTCCTCTCGGTTTGATCTTCAAAATTTTTAGTTAAATTAATTGTATAAAATATTAACCGAATAGATTCTTACCTCTAACGATTAATTCCACTCCACAAAACCATTGATCAATTGTCACTAAAGCTTTCAAACTGATTAGTATATTTTAAAAGTTAAGGATTTTAAATAATTATTTTTTGGAATAAAGAGATCGAAAAAAATACCTCCAAATCCCACCACCCCACATCTTCCACTCACAACCCATACACATATTACTTCTTATATGACGTGAACTCCTTCCATACCACTTTTCTCACCGACTACACAACCAAGAGGTAACCTAGCTTACCTTAAGGTTTAGGTAAGCAGTATTTTCTCAACCCCCTTACTGAATAAGGAATAATTTTTGGGTTTTGCTTGGGTATGCTCGGTATGTTTGGACCCGGGGTGAATATAGATACCTGTAGGTAAGTTAATGAATTGATTCCCAGTATACATTTCATCACCGTTGTAAACTAGAAAGTTTAATGCATATCTTCCCACTTTCGAAAACTTCGTAAACTGAAACGGTGAAATCACTAGAGCTCCTCTCGAATATCATAGAGCTTGTTGGTAACTTCCGCTATGTAAAAATTTAAGTACGATTTAGATTTGATTGGCTTAGAAACTGAACCTACTATGGAAATCAGTTCTCAACATTATTTTGTATTTCACATTAAAAAATCAATTAATATTAATAATCATCGTCTTTGTTTGCTTTAGCAGCAATGCCCTTATTTATTTAGTTATTTAGAAATTAAACAATTAGCTTCATTGGTCGCAGAGTTTTACTTGAGATTCATGGATTATATTGTTTATTCTAATGCGAAGATCCGAAAATTATGTGATATTTCTTTACCCAATTCCTCTACATGATTCTTCAATATGTTGACCAGAATTTGATATTGATCTAAAGGTTTATTATTTTCATTGAATGCCTTATGGATTTCGGTTTCAAAAAAACTCATTTTAGCACGTTTTGCTGCTCTTGCTGCTATTTTATCTGTAATTATTTTTTCATGAGGTGTAACTTGAGTCCTCTCTTATCCAGCGTCATTTTCAAATTCATTAAACCTAACGCTGTCAGCTCTTGCTTCTCAAACATTACTTAGACTCAATCATCAATGCTTCGTTTGAAATGTCTACAAAGTTGCCTTTTCGTTATCCTTGTTGCTTATGTTCGATAGAGTCCTATATCAACAATTCAAGTGAAAACGCTTTAATCAACCCAAAACATTATTTTAAAATTACCATCCATTTCTTCAATAGCTTTCAAAAATCGAAGACTATCCTCATGATGATCTTTTCTCTACTACGCTTCCAGTGGGCTATTCAATTTTCAAACAAATTACATAAAATCTTTCCTCAACTTTGTCCATTTATCTTTTACTTCTACAGCTAATAATACATGACAGATTGGTTTACTATGTGAGCAATATGAATATCTAGTTTATCAATATCCTTACCTTGTTTCTTTATTTTCTCAGCTACTCATCCAATTCTTCTCTCTTGCCACATTGTTTTTGTAATCCTTTTCGTAATCCTTTTCAGTGTTTTGTACAACGAAGAAAATCTTTGCACAAGTACGATTAAAGTATCGTCACGTTCACCTGTCCATTTGGTATCAATTTTTTAAACTGAATATCAACTCAAAATACTTTCCCTATCAAGTCGGAATCAAAAGTCGAAAGTGGTTCTAGTCATGTGAATTGAATGACTTAGCGATTGATTGGCAAATAATTGAAAAAAGTATAATTCTGAGGAAAACTAATTTCATATTCAGAGAATTTCATAGAAAATATTAAGAAAGTTTGGGAAAAACATGTAAAACGCTTAAGTTACAATTTTCCATCTTTTTCCTACACAATGAACATGTAATTCTCTAAAAATTTTTTAATTGGCCTAAGGGGTAAAGAAAGTCTTAATTCTTGGAGGAATGGGTATTTTTACTTTAGTGCCTTTCTCTTTTACTTATTTAAACCGTGGGAAATTTGGCAGAAGAATGACATCTCTCTCTTATCATCTATTTATTTGAATTATTGTTAATTGGAAATTTCGTATTTTTTGTTGCTTGGAGTTGCCTGTAGTTGCGTATTCATGTTTGTGGAATGCGGGAAGACTTTATTTTTATTTAGTGGGTTGTGAGAAATTTAATTGGGGTAGTTCTATTTGAACAATTTTTTAGGTTTAACTGACATTGTACAAAACTAAAAATAAAACACCCTACCAATTAGTTAAACCATTTTTCTGCCAGAATACTCTATTTGTTTATAAAAGATAGTCATAAAGGTCTATAAACAATTTTCAACAAGTACTTAATCGGATAGTTAATCGAAAAGAAAGGTTTACCTATGATCAAATGGGGGGTGAAATTTTTTCAATGATACTTTTACTCCTCACCCTTTTGGTTTGCCAGCAAACGTCAAACGAAACCAATAATACTTGCAAAAAACCTTGTTTCAGTGGGTTTAAGCTGAGCTAAAGAACACCATTGACGTTTGGTGGCGAAATATTTAAAATTAATTTATAAAATAAGTCAAAATTAAAAAAAAATTACTTCGAACTGAAAAGTGCAAATCAGTAAGTGCCATGAGTACCTATGCGGGTAGCACAACATAGACCTAAACTGTTTGGGCACGAGGCTTAATAAATAGAGTCATGATTGTGACTTCATTTTTGTCAGATAATATATATTTAATTTTTTAGGAAACAATTAATTAAATTATGGATGATTTACTTATGCATCAAGGTGATTACGAACATGAAATAATTACCGCTATGCTAATATCGTATTACCGGGAGGGAATTGCAAACCTCCAAAATTTGATATTCTAATGACATGAATTCATTTGTACATAGAAGACAAAGCATAACTATATTTATTTGAATTTATTACCGCTATGCCAATATCGAATTACTGAGAGCGTAATTCACAAACCTCCAAAATTTGGTGTTTTAACCCTCTGGCCGCTTTTCGTGTGCAAAAATTTATATATAAATACAATAGCTGCTACCAAACAAACATATTTCTTTGAGTTTTTTACCGCTATGCAAATATCAAATTTCCAGGAGCGGATTTACAAACCTCAAAATTTTTGTACTCTAATAATATGAATGCATTGGTACATAGCTGCAAACAAACAGACATAATTTGAATTTTTTACCGCTATGCCAATATCGAATTATAGGGGAGCAGAATTTTAAACTTCAATAATTTGCTATTAGGATGATATGTATGCAATGGTACATAGCTGACATCAAAATTCTACTGGTTAAACATTCAAATTTCAAATGTAGCAAGGATTTACTAATATGAATGATTTGATTGAATTCCATTGATTATAACTTGCGTAAAAAACTTTGAAGACCTGATGTAAATTTCACAAAGTACACTTAAGCGCTCATCGTCAAATGTTTGAGATTTGAAGTTTCGCTCCCGGTAATTTGATATTGGCATAGCGGTAATAATTTAAAAAAATTGTTTGACTGATGGTTGCTATGTGCCAATGCATTTATATCATTAGAATAACAAATTTTTGAGGTTTGTAATTCTGCTCCTGGTAAATCGATATTGGCATAGCGGTAATAATTATAAACAATTTTCTTGTTTGTTGGCAGGTATACAAATGTATACGTATCATTAAAGTAGCAAATTGTGGAGGTTTGTAAAATTTACATATGGGTAATAATTTCAAAGAAATATATAATGCTTGATGGCAGCTATGTACCAATGAATTAATATGATTAGAATACCAAATACGTGAGGTTTGTCATTCCGCTCCCGGCAATTCGATATTAGCACAGCGGTAATAATTTCAAAGGTATATATTTATGATACTTGATGGATGCTATGTATCATTGCATTCATATTATTGAAATAGCAAATTTTGAAATTATACAAATCCGCTACCGTAATTCGATATTCGTGCAGCGGGAAGAATTTTTGTAATCATCATGTTGCTAAAGAAAATCATCTATAATTTAATTAATTACCACAAAGGAGATTCCTAAAAACCTTGAGAGTCAGTCAATGCGAGTCAATCATGAGAGTCAGAGTCATGAGAATCAGAGTCATGGAAAACACTAGCTCAAAGTAAAGCGAAATTCGTTTGGTATTTTTGTACATTATTAACTTCTAGTGGGTGGGGTACCTTCGGTGGGCTAGCCAGGTATCCGGAGCACTTCCTGAGTTTGAGTTCACATTTATTTAGATTTTGATTTGTGGAGAAGAGTGGTATTGGTGGAGGGATGGGATTCACCTTTTGAAAACACTAAAAACGAATAGTTCACAGAGAATTACTCATTGGGATTGATGCTGTTACTTGGATCTTACTTTCTATTATCAGTATTGATGTTGGGCCTTTTGTTCTTATTGGTGTAGATTATTGGTTTTGGGTCCTTAGCTGCTTTTGTCAGTGATGGTGTTAGTTCTTAGCTACTGGAGTCAGTGTTGGTCACATTGTTTGTTCATGCCTATGGTTGTGTAATCTGTTTTGCAAAAAGCGTTAGGTTGCTAGGCTGATAGATGAAGGAGAACACGGTGGCCGGTGATGGATTAGGATCTACAGCCATTGGATGTCCTGGTCTGTGGTCGGTGGATAATCGGAAGTTATTGTGGTCGGTGATGACTTAGGGTCTTCAGTCATTCGATGTACGTGGTCTGTGGTCGGTGGATAATCGGGAGTTATCTGTGATAAGATTTTTGCAAGTCTTGGATTTCATGTCTAAACTGTCTGCTGTTAAATAATTCTTTGCGGATAATTATCGTTGGGTGTCGGGCAGGCAGCGTGCCGGCGAACAGAATCCCGGGAGAGACTCTATGATAACGGGCGATCGATCCCAGAAAGTGAGAATACTTAGGTTCATAGGTTAACACAGGAGTTGTTCCGACTGAATTAAATTATTTTTTGAAAAGCGTTGTGACGTTCATTGACACGTGGTGTGAAGTTGGGGCACCGAGGTTTTTAGAAGCGTGAAGTTGCGGAATTTGCAAAGGGGTGGAGCTCCAATCCCAGATTCATTCTTGTGTTTCTCTTGATCAAAGTTGTAACTTCGTCAAAATTGAAATTCGTGTATACAATTTTTTTTACAGTCGCAACCGAAACTTTTTTTTTCAATTAATTTCAAAATCGAAATCCAAGTTATATTTCAAAATTTTTTTACAACCGATACCGAAAATTCATTTTTAAGTTTTTCCGAAACCGAAACTGATACTTGAGGTTGCTCAATCGAAACCGAAAGATGTGCTTGGTTAACCAAATTGACATATATTTTACCGACTAAAATCAATACCAAAACCAACCGAAACCAAAACTTTCTTTACAACTGAAAATGGACAATTTAAGCCAGGATCTTTAGCTAAAAGTTAATCCGCATGTCCACAATTGCAGAAGCAATTATGTTTAGCCGCTTACCGTATGCAATATAATCACATCTAAGCCATATCACAAAATTTGACGAAATACCTAATGATGGGACTTCAAGTGTGTAATAATGAACGAATTGGTAGTATTTGGTAAATCCTTATTCTCAACCTCAATGTTCAATATTTTGATTGAATGTTATGCTAACACCACATACATTAAATAGTATTAGAAGTTCTGACCTACGTACATATGCATTCGCCCTGTTTGGTTAAATCTTATCAATATTCCACTTTGTTGATAAACCGTGACAAAAGGTCGATCCATATCGGATTCTAACAAATTATTTTCTGTTATCATATAAAACCGGATTCAAAACCTAATTTGTGCTGACGATGAAAATGGAAATGGAAATCATCTTTTATGGTCTACACCGAAACCAAATCCAGACTATTCCTTAGAAGATGAAACCGAAACTAAATAGAATATTCAGTTTCGGTTTTAGTCAAGTTGCAATTGTGCTCATGTTTTCATATCTATTCATTTATAATCTCATTCACAATCCATATGGGGGGATATCCTGTCCATAAACGATCAAACTTTTGCAATACAAATGATTCCTTTTAACTGTTAAAGACAGACAAAATCTCTTTTTTAAAATACAGAACGATAATTCCCGTAAGTTTCCGCACCCCTCCCTTGGGTATCCGCAGCTCTACCGTGGATTCCCACAACCCTCCTGTGGATTCCCACAACCCTCCCGTGGATTCTCGCTGCTTTCCCGTGGGTTTCCGCAGCACTTCCGTGAGTACCCGCAGCCCTCCAGTGGGTTCCCGCAGCCCTCCCGTGGATTCTCGCAACCCTCCCGTAGGTTACCACAGCCCCCCTTGAGTTCCCGCAGCCCTCCCGTGAGTTCCCGCAGCCTTCCCGTGGGTACCCGCAGCCCTACCGTGGATTCCCGCAGCCCTCCCGTGGGTTCTCGCAGCCCTCCCGTGAATACCCGCAGCCCTCCTTTGGGTTCCCGCAGCTCTCCAGTTGGTTCCCGCAGCCATCCCGTGGATTTTCGCAGCCCTCCCGCGGGTTTCCGCAAACCCCCCCTCCCCCTTAAGAATTTAAATAAATACGCATTCCGCAACCCACCCTCCTTCCTCTTGAATTTGAATAATTTAACTTTGGATTTAAAATTGTTTGCATTTGTGAAATTTGATTTGATTATATCAATGATATTACTAAATCACATGATTGAATTAGTATATTAGGAAGTCATGGTTGTTTAGGTGAAACATATTCCCCCATGGTAATAAATACCACGGGAAATTTAAATTACAGTGGGAGGAGTTATAGCCGTGGTTGGCGGTTTAGCACATTGGTAATTGTCAATTTTCAAAATGCTTTTTCCACATGTGGCAGTCGTTGTTCAATCAAGATTTCACTACCACATTAATCAGTGTGCTTTAATCTACACATACAAATAAATATCTTGACTTAACAACTGCCACATGTGTAAAAACCTCTTCCTAGTAGAGAAGTTTTACCCCACTCCCCATGCTGATTTACACAAGTGAATTTTTCTCAATTCAAAATAATTGAAAAGAACATTTTTTCTAAAATTAATTCTGATCACGGATTTCGTTCAATTAATAATCTAATTGGCAAAGTAACTGGAATAATGTTCTGGCTTTATTTCAATATCATTTATTAAAAAAATTGTTTTTCATATCTTTAATCAAAAATTTAATCTAGCCGGAACGACTCACAGGTATAAACATGTTTGAACACGATAGGTTTGTGAAATGTTACAACATCCGTTACCTAGGTATGTGTTCGCTGTAGAAACTTAGTCTCATAGGTTATGAGAGGTTTGGACATGATTGCGGGATATGGCAACACTGTAGATCAGCGGGGATCGGTAAGAATACTTAGGTTCTTAGATCCTTACATCTATGTTGCAACACTGCAGACGTTAATAGATGGTCAGTGTAGTGACTTGAGTTCTTAGGTCCCTGCACTCTGGGTATTGAGAATTCTTAGGCTCATAGGCTAAGACAGGTGTTATAACATTTTGAACATGTACACACCTGTGAGATGTAACAACACCACAGACTTAGGTTGGTGGCCGGCGGATAAACTTAAATTCTTAAGGTCCGTGTAATTTAGCAACACCGCTGACTTAAGTTGGTGAAATACTTAGGACAGTGGGTCCGTGGCTTTGAGAGGGTAGTACGGGAACACACCGCCTACTATCTACTACCATATCGCACCCGTACCCCGTTCCTCACTCAAAATTAATAGCCGTGGCTCAATCGTATCCGATAGGAAGAAGATATCTATGAGAAATACAATTATGAAATACAATAGCCATATCGTACTCGTGCTGTATATCTGAATCAAATGTTATCGCCGCAACTTGTGCGGGGTACACCGTGCATACAGTGTATCGCCCTTATCCGATCGTACGGGGGGCCCGTAACACCCACCTGTGCATAATACACAATACTTTGGAACTGATGCCCAACTATTTTGGGTGATTTGATTTCTTGGGAGGTATCTACATATTACTCATTCAGTAAATATCTATTGTTCAAAAATGAAATCCCAAACAAGTGGAATAAAATGGATTATTCTCGTACACCCACTTATTTCTGTCTCATAATAAGTTCGCCGGAAGTTTACCTAGAAATTCTAAATTCTAGTTGCAAGTTAGAACAATTTCGCCAAAATTCTAACTTATCTACAGGTGACAAGCTGTTGACATTGACGTTTATCCGGTTTCTCCAGAGAGAAGGAAGATATGGGACTATTTCATACAAGCAATGGGTTAGAAAATACACTTTATTTGGGTTGGGGTTTAAGATTTTTATGGAAATTTTTTTTTCGGGTTTCTGAATATCTCCACGAATCATGACATTTGAAGATGTTCGTTGTTGTGAGGTTCTGTTCAAACTACCAGCTAACGTATTTAAATGTGGATTCGGCGATAAGGTGGCCACGAAAAATTTCTAATTGTTTTAACTTATTCCCAATCTCGAAATTTTTCTAAGTTTTTCTCCTTAAGGTTATGTACAAAAATTTTTTTCAAAGTACAGATAATTTTTTCATGTACTAATTGACCGATAATATGACCCAGACAAAAGTTAAACATGTTCAACTGACTAAAATTTTGCTGTGACTTTTTCTGTGATGACTCCTTGAGATCTGAGGGCAAGGTCAACTCCCATGTTTCCCGTAAGCGACAAAATTACCCATACAAAAGTTAAACATGTTCAACTGCGTAACTTTTCCCTTTAACTTTTTTTCTGTGATGACCCATTGAGGTTAGAGGGAAAGGTTAATTTCCATGTCTTCCGTAAGCGACAAAATGATCCATAGAAAACTTGGGTTGGATTGAACCAAAGGGGGCTAAAAACTAAGAAAAATTTCAGAACCATGCTATTTGTCCCTCTTGAGCGATGAAATGACCTCTACAAAAGTTGCTTAGAATGATTCAGTGACCAACTTTCTCTACTAAAATTTTTATCTGTGACCACTTGTTCAAATTTTTGAAAATTATGAAAATTAAAAAAAAAACATTGAAAAATTTCAGAACCATGTTATGTGTCCCTCTTGAACGATGAAATGACCTATACAAATATTGCTTAGAATAGTTCAGTTACCAACTTTTCCCAATAAAAATTTTCTCTGTGACCACTTGTTCAAATTTTTGAAAATTTAAAAAAACATTGAAAAATTTCACAACCATGTTATGTCTTTCTTGAGCAATGAAGTGACCTCTACAAATGTTGCTTAGAATAGTTCAGTAACAAACTTTTTCTAATAAAATTTTTCTCTGTGATCAATTGTTCTAATTTTTGAAAATTTTGAAAATTTAAAAAACAAAAATTTCACAACCGTGTTATGTATGCCTCTTGAGCGACGAAATAACCTCTACAAAACTTACTCCATTGAATTTACGCGAGTCAATTTTCATTATAAACTTTATCGCTGTGGTGTCCTAAATGTAGGTCAAGCTGTAATTTTAACTACACAGTTCATAAAATACTTATTCGGAGACGTCTGCCAGAACAAGTCTGCCAAAGGCGGGGGGCGTGGACCCGTCTCCGAATGCCGTTCCAAAAATTAGGTTTTTTGACTTGGTATCTTCCAGTTTGGGTTTTTAACCTAGGTAACATCCAGGGCTTTTTATTACTGGGTTGCATTCAGATTCAGCACGGTTTTTAACCTGGGTACCATCCAGGGCTTTTATTACTGGGTTGCATCCAGATTCAGCAAGGTTTTTAACTTGGGTTCCATCCAGGGCTTTTTTGCTGGGTTGCATCCAGACATATGATGGAATTAAGCCTTGAAGTATAAGTTAGTTAGGATGACAGTCAGGCAATTGGCAATTTTCAACCTTCAAAGATTCCCGAAATGGCCCTGGATAGACGCGTCGAATATCTTGCATAAATTTGAAAAATCTGAGTACCAGATCTTTCGATGAGAGGAGATGTCAGACAAGATGTTCTCCCGATATAGATATTCACCGATGTAGTTTGGCAACAGTAGTTGAGCGACAAGTCTTTAAACCTTTTTTGAGCTCTCTCTAAGACCGTTCCAACCTGTTATCATGACACTTCACACGAGTCAGATTCAGATGAGGCAAAACTGTTTACAGGGATGGATCTCCATTAAGCACAAATGCTGGAATAGGACGTACAAAATGAGTGGAATGATTCACAGCACAATGACCAGAGAACCCCAACTGCGTACAGTTTGTATAAGAAGCGTGTTGATCAGACATAATGAAGCTGCCTTGAGCAATATGCTGTTGGCCATAGAGTTGACCTATGTTTATTTCGGATGAGTCGAACGAACTTCTTTCCAGTAAGTCTGCTTATTCCTCCGAATACCCAAAACTGTCGCCGTAGATTCCTACCTCGATGATACTTTCTAGTAAAACGGTGAGACTCGTCGACTTCTACGATATCCTTAGGTACTCCAATTTGCTCAATGTCATGTTCATGAACAACACGACATACTTCTCTTGCAAACGAGTAGAAATCCACCGAGGTATGTCATGAAATTCCACACTGGAGTGATGTTTGGGTGACAGGAAGTCGAAAGAAAAAGCAAGCAAGAAGTCGGAATACCTTCAGAAGAAGGAGTTGCACATTTTCAAAAAACGTATTTTGAAGAACACTAATTGTTGGCTTGTTGCAATGCAGTCTTCTGCATCGCCATCCGAGCTTATACGATGACTTTTTTCCCCGTCATTTGGAAGTAACACTGCGGGCAGTTCACTTCCATAGGGATAAGGTCGAGTAGGATAGCGGCATTAATCGCCGCTTGCTCGTCTACAACAAGCGCTGCAAGTGTAAACATAAAAATTATCTGCATTTAGCAATGTGTGGATTGACATGTTCGTATGGTGTGTGAATTATTTGAATGTAAGATAAGTGTAGGATTAACGTTGTTAGATGTATTAGAAGGTGTGCAGCTTTGAATTTGTATTGTAGACGTTCATTTACAATGAGTTCAGCAATGTAATTACATACGGTTGGGGTATACAGTGATCGGCCGCAAACTGGTTCAAATGTAATTTGTTGTGGAGATATGCAATAATCCGAGGAGAAAATAAAAAAGAAATAAATTTGAAGTTTCTGTCCACACTCTACACAAAACAAGTTCAATGAGCTGCAATAAATATTCACATTTGGCGAGACTGATGCGAATCCAATGAACACACTAACACAGATCACAAAACACCCAATGACCACACTAACACAGATCACAAAACAGTAATAATTCGAGTAATTGGAAAAGCAGACAGTTTGCAGACTCTACAACAGTCACATTTCCGTCAACGTTACACACTTACTTCTATTACCCGTCATATCTGGACGCATTCCCTCCGACGGTCTTGACTCAAGACTCTTGAGTATTAAATTTAGTGAGCAATAAGGCGTGCGTGTGGTAAATAGTTAGGGTTATAATATTGTTATAATTCTGCTAACTAATAGAAGAATTTTTCCTAACGAAATGGTAACTTTAACTTTCAGATTTCTTCAAATAAAAATGGAAACGATATTTCAATTTTCAAATTTATTTTATTGTAAAAAGAAAACCTTTTGGTATTGTACTCACCTGAGCTCTGAAGGAGCTCTACCAAAATACTGAATGCCTTGGATTAAAATTGTAGCGATTTATAAGTCAAAGTGCGCAGGTTTAGCAACCCCAACTTGGGTTAAATTTAACTTAAGCTTCTAGGAATAAATGTAAATTAATAACACAAACTTTTCTGGTAAAAGTTGAAAATACAACTAAAAATAATACAAATAAAAATAATTCCTTTCTGAGATAATCTTATTAAAACCCAACTTCGGAATTTTGTAAAATCCGAATTTCTAAATTTTTTTGGTGAAAATATGTGAAATTAATCAAACTCTACAAGTATAAAAAAATCATAACGTTTATGTGTATATTTACACCGAACAATTTATTCACTTTTGTGGTAAAATTGGGCATATGTGCTCAAATGGGCATAGGGCATAATGGTTGTGAAATTTTTCAATGTTTCTTTAAATTTTCAAAAATTTGAACAAGTGATCACAGAGAAAAATTTTATTAGGAAAAGTTGGTCACTGAACTATTCTATGCAACATTTGTAGAGGTCATTGCATCGCTCAAGAGGGACACATAACATAGTTGTGAAATTTTTCAGTTTTAAAATTTTCAAAATTTTCAAAAATTTGAACAGGTGATCAAGGAGATAAATTTTATTAGGAAAAGTTGGTCACTGAACTATTCTAAGCAACATTTGTAGAGGTCATTTGATCGCTCCAGAGGGACACATAACATGGTTCTGAAATTTTTCTAAGTTTTTTTTTGCTGGGAAGATCTAATTGGAATATTTTGAGCCCCCTTTGGTTCGGTTCAACCTGAGTTTTAGTTTACACAATTCAGTTGTGATGTGAATATAAAAAACAATTGATTTAAGATACTTATTCTACACCTAGTAGTCGAATGGTGTTTTCTGTAAAATTTACAAATTTTTTGGTTTTGTCACTACAGCAGAATCATGCCACTGGCGGACCTTCCACCGTCAGCTTATGATGTGTACATCCCAAAAATCACACTCTGTCCACTTGAAGATGAACTTAATTTTTCTGTTGATCAACTCCCACTTATCATGCCTCAAGATATTCACGTAGCAGATGACGAAATTCACACCAGACGGACCCTTCGGAAACATAAAGGTAAAAGAACCTTCGAGATTGAAACCGAAGAAGAGTCTTCAGAAGTAGGAGGCATAACTGATGAAGATTTTGAGCCAGTGAATAATGAAGTTGAGCCAGAAGAAATGATGAGCCCGAGAAAAGCAAAGATGAAACAAGATAAATTTAAATTAATGCTGGATAGTGCAGATTCTACTTATGCCTGCGTCCTTTGTTTCTTCTCATGTGGTAATTCTCGAGTCTTCGGTAGCCATATGGACAGTCACCGGATGGCCAATGGCCAAATTCCTTGTCCTACATGTACATATGAGACACATGTATCACGGAACTTCAGGCGGCATATGGAGACACATCAGAAGCGACTGCTTGTCCCACAAACACAAAGTATGACTACTTGTCATTAGTAAATGAACTAAAATACATATGATAAAATTCTAGCAATTGTGAGCCAATCAGGGTTCAAAATGTCACCAGTACAAAATGTTTTTAAAAATACTTAAACCTTCTTAGTATGTATTAGGAACAGGGTTCGGAAATTATCAATACTTTGGGATTATTATCATTATCAATGATAATTTTGATAATTATCATGATAATTTTGATAAAAACATTGAATTCGCATGCACGAATTTAGTACTTATTTTTGTCAAATGAAATCAACATTTTAATACTTTATTGACGCTTAAGTTTATTTCTGCTCACAAATAGGAGTACATGCAGATCGGCTAGACCAAGGTATGAATAATGGTAGCAACGAACTAAGCGTTCAACTAGCTTAACTCTAATTTATCAACCATTAGATCTGAATCATCGCTTGGGATGAGCATTTTTTTGCCTCGTTGCTCCTTATAGCAGGCTGCGGGTAAATGGGTATTCCGGAAATATTTAATGCATTTGATGATTTGATTCCCGACATTTGGAATTTGTACATCTTTCGAAAGATTGATAATATGCGCAGAGCAACCGTATTGAATAGTTTTAAGATTGGGAGTACCTTGAAGTGCTCGTCTCATTTTTGCGACATTTCCGGTATTGTCAGTCACCACTGCTCCTACCCTTACATATTACTTTTGTTCGCAATGATTTACATTTTGCCCATAAACCGGAATTATTAGGTTTGGTAATATTGAGAAAGAATTGCCAAACAGGGTTTCTCTTCGCATCCATTTAGTTTACAAAATTTGACAAATCAAAATGTGTTAAAAACGGAAGGACTCAACTTAACTTTGTTATAGCTGGAAATCAGAACTTACGCGGCACATGGAAATTATTTACTATTGTACAGTATTGAAATTAAAATTTTAAAGCGTCATTCTGTCGTCTGATGACACGCCGATAGATGCGATACAGATATTCAGAGAGAAAAACATACGTTCCATCTCCATGAGTCATTATTATCATGATAATTATCAAGCCTAATTATTGTTATCATTATCACGATAATTATCAGTGATAATTAGCGATAATTATCGACTTGCGAACCTTGATTAGTGATGCCCCGAATATTCAAAACTATTCGGACACTTACGAATATTAGTATTCGTAATATTTAAAAAATGATATTTGCAAACTATTCGGATACATTTTCGAATATTTTTAAAATTGAAAGTATTTTTCAATACGTAAATAGGTAAGGAAATATTGACTTTGCTTCATCTTTAATTGTCTAAATTAGGGATGAACCGAAGCTTCGGTTGGCCGAAAACTTCGGCCAAAATTGGGCCAAAGCCTTCGGCCAAAATTGGGCCGAAAGACTTCCTTCGGTCTCCAGCCATTGACCGAAGGATTCGGCCGAACAGTTAACTATTTTTCGCGCATTTAACTACTTGTGGTGTTGGAGAATGATTAGGTCACGTAATTAAAACGTAACATAAAACTGACGTCGTTTTGTTTTATTTAGTTTTTAAATATCCTTATTCTAAATCTAATCCCATTTTGTCTTCTTTCCAATTACATTCTTCTTTCCCTTAACTCCAATCACATCGACTAAAATAATTGCAAATGTAGTGTTGCAAGTGCCAAGGTAATTGACATTTCAGGGTTGTTATATTCGCATTATCAAGATATAAATCTCATTATTAATGAGATTTAGACTTCATTATAATTGCCTGTGTGTTAATATTATATGGAATATTTAACAAAGTTAGTAGTTGAATGGATGATATAAAGTAACCAAGAAATTCTTAGGGTTAATAAAGAAAATGAGTTCTTGACGGTGAGACCTTTCGATAGACACTCCACATGCGCAATGAGAAACTCTTCGACCGAAGGTTCGGCCTTCGGCGACCCACCGAAGACGAAGCTTCGGTCTTCGGCCACGAGCCGAATGTGCCTTTCGGTGCATCTCTAGTCTAAATAATCTAAACTTAAAATTCATTTGTTGTGCAAGATACTTCCAAAAGGCTAGAAAAATCTAGATCTTTCACTTTTACTCAAAATCTAATACTTTTAAATTACGATTGAAGGTTAACAATTCGCGCATGTAGTAGCGCATGTGTAGTTTAAAATTTTGAACAAATTTTTAAACCTATTACGCTACCTTTGAGAGTTTCTTTCTGATTCCCTACTTCGAAATGCTTAGGGTAATCCTTTTCCAAATAATTTGTGAGAGTCATAAGACATGGAAGTACTTCTGAAATTATTGAATCTGACTCACTGATGATTTTGTTATTTCTTCAAAAGGAAGAAGAGAAAGTACTCCTTCCAGTAAATACCACTGATTTTGGATCAAATTCACAATTCTTTGTGAAAAATACGCTGATGGCAGCGTATATCCTCTTCCGATGGATATCCTCTTCCGCTGAAAAATATGTGATGGCAGCTTTTTGTTTCAAAAGATGATCTAGCATGTAATAGCACGAGTTCCAACGTGTAGGGATATCTTGCACAAGCTTCTGAACTTCCAAATTAAATTCTTTCTGTATAGCTGAAAGTACATTAGCTTTTGAGGGGACTAATTTAACAAGCTGTTTAAGACGAGTCGAAAGACACATAACGCGCATGTGCTTTCGAATATTCGGCGAATATTCGTCCGAACTATTCTTATTCGGTTTTATTTCGATTACGAATATTCATATTCGAAATTTTTACGAATACCACTATTCGGGGCATCCCTAGTATGTATAGTATGAGACATTATGAAGTATAGCCATAGTATAAAACAGCATCGGGGACATACCTGATAACCTAGAGAATTTCAGAGGGGTGTCCGGACAAAATTTTTCGAACTTCCAACCCGTTTGCGCCTTTGGCGTTCGCCAAATTGTATTAAACCGCTTAACGACATAAAAAAAAAATTTTTTTTTTGCATTATCTCTATTTTTTACTAAAAGTTAATAACTTCTCAGGAATCAACTATTTATACTGGTTGGACAGATTCAACATACTTCTTTTTGAGACATACTTTTTTTTACCCACCAACTGCGTACCTCTTACTTCATATAAATACCCAGTGACGGGCAAAATTCCCGGAGTGAATTTTGGTATTATTATACACAATCTTTATTACACTTCTCCTTGAGTCCCAGTTTGGCCTGAATCAGTCACTACCTCTGGGAGTCATGACAGATTTTCTAAACTTTGGAGTTGAGTTTGAGTAAGAGTTGACTCAGACTCTGGAGTTGAGTAAAACAAAATAGGTAAAATAAGTGCTATATTGGCGCATATTGGGAAAGAGTCATCATTTGTAAGTGGGAGTCGACTCTCAGAGTCATGACTCTGAATCCCAACCGGAATAAAGCCAGGGTCATCAAATGACTCCCTACTCCGAAAAACCCTCATTTCAGTATCAGAGTAAGAGTTAGTGTTCCGCATGGCTCTGGCTCATGAGCCGGCTCAATGGCTCTGGCTCTGGCTCTGGCTCGAGCTGGCTCACAAAAATTTCCGAGCCAGAGCCTGTGCATGGCTCTGGCTCTTGTAGTAATTTTGAGCCAGAGCCATGGCTCATGAGCCAGCTCAAAGAAACTTGTGAGTTATGGCTCAATGGCTCAACTTTTTTCCTAAATTCTTCCACTTTTCCTCTAATTTTTCATTTTTTTCTCTTCCAAATTAAAATTTTTTTTTTAATTTTCGGAATTTTTGGTCACTGAAAGTCAATTTGCCTTTAGCCAGTTCATAATTATGATTTGTGTTGGCTTATTCTCACTAGGTCATTCTCACTTTTAGCCAAATGTGCATATTAACGGGAAAAAAAAAATTTTTTTTTATGTTGAGCCATGCGCCATGGCTCTGGCTCATGAGCCAGCTCAACAAAAGTGAGGAGCCAGATCCATGGCTCATGAGCTGGCTCACCGCTCGAGTGAGCCATGAGCCACGGCTCATTGAGCCAGTGACTCTGGCTCACGCCAAAAGCTGAGCCATGCGGAACACTAGTAAGAGTCATGCATAACACTGCTTTATTACAATTTATTCTCAGTTTTGCGTGTGGAGTCACTGACTCTGAGAGTAATTACTCTAACTTGTAGTCAATCATTACTGACTCATGCCACACTAGATGGAGAAGTGTAATAAAGAATGTGTATAATGATATCAAAATTCACTCTGAGAATTTTGCCCATCACTGGGTATTTATATGAAGTAAGAGGTACGTAGTTGGTGGATAAAAAAAAAAGTATGTCTCAAAAAGAAGTAATGTTGAATCTGTCCAACCATTAGTTGATTCTGTTGGATTCTTAGCAGATATTTAATTTGAAAATTGTTGAGTAATTTCATTTATAGTACCAAAGAGGAGTAGCATGTTCTAAATTGTAATATCATTTTTGTATAATACCCATTTACTGTCTTTTACTTTCTACATCTTTACTCTTTAAAAATGAAAAATTTAAATTTAAAATTTTTAAATTTAAATTTAAAATTTAAAATTTAAAATTTAAAATTTATATTTAAAAAATTTTTTAAATTCAATTTATTTTTTATTTTATAATCTCTCAATTAAAGTAAAAAAAAAATTTTTTTTTTCACCATCGCAAGGTGTCCCGCTGGGCCTAAGGCCCAGCGGGGTGTCCGTAGTACCTGATAGTTCCAGGTTATCAGGTATGATCGGGAAGATCCTCATCATTCTATTTTCCTTCATTTNTGTCATTTCCAAAAGAGAATAATATGAAAGCTTTGAATCTACTTGGTAAAATCTTATTAACATAAGTAAGTATAATACCAAAAGTTAACTTAATAAGTCATAAGTCTAAAGTAGGGGAGACTGGGGTCAGTCGGGTCGATTTTCAGTTATCGATTAACGTCTTGCACATTAGCAACTATACNAGTAGGGGAGACTGGGGTCAGTCGGGTCGATTTTCAGTTATCGATTAACGTCTTGCACATTAGCAACTATACACAATGAGTGATGTGACATAGTTGACCTACATACATATACCTTTCAACTTATAAGCTTTGCAAAATTTAATGTTGAATATTTTTTAAAATAATTATATGATTTTGAAACGATGTCTGCCGACCCAAACGTCCCTATTGACGGGGCAGTTGGGTCAGAAGATGGGGACTGTTGGGTCAAAAAATGAGGACTGTTGGGTCAATGTTTAAAATCGCGAAACTTTAGGTTAATGCCAGTTCTCTTAATTCCAAATTAACTGAGGAGATACTAAGTAATAAATTTAACATATTTTATTGAGTAACCCTAGCACAGTCTAGAAGCATTGTCAATGTTTGTTAAACCAAAATTAACCTTTTCTTCGCGCTGACCTTATTGCCTGCCTTTGAATTCCGGATTTTTTTTTCCTGAAGGAGTTTGTCACGGACAGGTNTCTTCGCGCTGACCTTATTGCCTGCCTTTGAATTCCGGATTTTTTTTTCCTGAAGGAGTTTGTCACGGACAGGTGTGTCAGTGAGAATTTCACATGACTTGCGTTTCCTTCCCCTGTTTTGAGGCTTCCGCGGTCCAGCTTTAGGAATTGGGATAACTTCCTCTGGCTGAATTAACTTCTCAACCAATGCTGAGTTATCAACTGGAGTTGAGTCGCCCAAGGATAGGNTAACTTCCTCTGGCTGAATTAACTTCTCAACCAATGCTGAGTTATCAACTGGAGTTGAGTCGCCCAAGGATAGGTTCAGTGGTTCTGAATATGGACGATCAGTCACACTCGACGGCGAGAAGTCTGACTCCTTAAAAATTTCCGGATTTAGTGGAAAAATTCCGCAGCACGAAAATCCAGAGATGATGTTAGACGGTGTTGTTGACTTTGGGAGAGCCATTTTAACTATTCCCGGGATGTCGTAAATTGTCATCGTCTTACCTGGATAAGACTTCATCCATGAGTCACAAGCTACATTAATGTATCTCTTCAGTGGACCAAACACTCCACGATCCAATGGTTGTAATTTGTGTGAAGTATGAGGTGGAAAAGTAAGTAGGACTATTCCATTTTGTTTGCAAAAATCAATGACTTCAATGGCTAAATGAGATTCATGATTGTCCATCAGAATGAGAACTGGCTTCTCCTGTGTTGGACGTACATGCTGAGCAAAGTGTTTCATAAATGTCAGAAAATCGTCTGCTTGCATCCAGCCCGAGCCATTTGCCGCTCCTATGCATCCTACAGGGCCATCCCTGATAAAGAAATCTTTGAAAATTTTTCGTGGAAAAATGAAGATTGGAGGAATAGAATTTCCAGTAGCATTAACCGCAATTGCCATTGTGACCAATGTCCCTCTTTCTGCCGATGTCAATGATCCAACTTGCTTTATTCCTTTTCTAGCGATGATTCTGTTTGGCTTTTGGACAGTTGTAACACCGGTCTCATCTATGTTGTATATACTACCCGCAGAAAACTTATGCTTTTCCATTACGGATTTGAGCTTCTCAAAAAACATTTCAACGTTGTNGTATATACTACCCGCAGAAAACTTATGCTTTTCCATTACGGATTTGAGCTTCTCAAAAAACATTTCAACGTTGTGTCGGTTGAAGCTTGTGGCCCTGGACAGGCTCGTTGCTTGTGGTGTCCTTAACGAGATAGTTGGATGCCTTTTNTGTCGGTTGAAGCTTGTGGCCCTGGACAGGCTCGTTGCTTGTGGTGTCCTTAACGAGATAGTTGGATGCCTTTTACGGAAGCCGAAAAACCAATCACGCCCAGCCATGCAAGTTTTGTCCCAGGTTTTCGGATAGGTCAATTTATAATGAACAGCGCATTGAAAGGCTAATTTTCTGACTTCAGTAGGAGATAATCCATAATAAGAATCAGCAGCAGTGCACAGATATTGTTCCAGGGATAATTCTTGGTCAGGTGTGAAGACTCTATTGTGTGCTCGATAACCAATCTGATGACTTTCATTTATGTCCATTTTTGAAACAAAACGGCGAAACGATTCACGAGGAACGTTGTATTCCGATGCGACTTGTCGTAATTTTTTTGTTCCGGATTTGAAGCTGTCATATGCAATTCTGAGAACAGCAGAATTAGTCCCCCGTTCTGTCTTCCTTTTGCGCTCTCGCGGCATCCCTNTGTCATATGCAATTCTGAGAACAGCAGA
This sequence comes from Holacanthella duospinosa, assembly GCA_002738285.1. Lineage (NCBI taxonomy): Eukaryota > Metazoa > Arthropoda > Collembola > Poduromorpha > Neanuridae > Holacanthella > Holacanthella duospinosa. Next base: position 114,591 of record NIPM01000437.1, on the reverse strand, counting down.
ATTAGTCCCCCGTTCTGTCTTCCTTTTGCGCTCTCGCGGCATCCCTGCACTATTTACCTGTTGATTTGCTGTTCGGTACCTGTCAGCTTCACAATAAGTTTACACAATACAACAAACTTTACGAACGGAATGTTTAGAGAGNGCTGTTCGGTACCTGTCAGCTTCACAATAAGTTTACACAATACAACAAACTTTACGAACGGAATGTTTAGAGAGTTATCAGACAACTCGCGAGATTCTAATTTTAGATCGCGGCGAAACAATTCAAAAATGACGAGTGACCCAAATGCCCCCACAAAAAACGCCTCAACCGTCCCGATGCCTAATTTTTTTAACAAAAATTAACTGGTAAATTTATCTGTATAGTTTTAGCAAATTATATCTATTAAACCATAATTTAGAGGGATGCCGCTTGTAGAAAAAGTGATTTCTATATTTTCTAAAGCATTTACTGCGAAAGTATGATGTAAAACACTTTATCATAAAATTCAGGATTTTAGGCTTAAAAAAATCTGAGACATCCTGTACTACTAAATAAAATTTCAGAAGAACTGTTTTTCAATAAAAACAACTCTATAGCAGTTGTTAACACATGATATTTTTCTGGAAATTTATTTGTAAGCGGTTTGTCCGAAACTGGCATCGACCTAACCGACCCGCGCTCCAACTGCCCCCAGTCTCCCCTACTATAAATACTTCAGACCATTTTGCAAATTTGAGAATGTAACATATTGCATTATATTTGTAGATTGTATATNGATATCAAAATTCACTCTGAGAATTTTGCCCATCACTGGGTATTTATATGAAGTAAGAGGTACGTAGTTGGTGGGTAAAAAAAAAGTATGTCTCAAAAAGAAGTAATGTTGAATCTGTCCAACCAGTAGTTGATTCTGTTGGATTCTTAGCAGATATTTAATTTGAAAATTGTTGCGTAATTTCATTTATAGTACCAAAGAGGAGTAGCATGTTCTAAATTCTAATATCATTTTTGTATAATACCCATTTACTGTCTTTTACTTTCTACATCTTTGCTCTTTAAAAATGAAAAATTTAAATTTTAAATTTTAAATTTTTAATTTTTAATTTAAAATTTAAAATTTAAAATTTAAAATTTATATTTAAAAATTTTTTTAAATTCAATTTATTTTTTATTTTATAATCTCTCAATTAAAGTAAAAAAAATTTTTTTTTTTTCACCATCGCAAGGTGTCCCGCTGGGCCTAAGGCCCAGCGGGGTATCCGTAGTACCTGATAGTTCCAGGTTATCAGGTATGATCGGGAAGATCCTCATCATTCTATTTTCCTTCATTTNGTCCGTAGTACCTGATAGTTCCAGGTTATCAGGTATGATCGGGAAGATCCTCATCATTCTATTTTCCTTCATTTTCAGGACTGGCTCCAAAATTAGTCAAAACAGAAACATCGTCTTCAAGGTACCAAGCACTTATTTGTCTCTTCTGTTCAGTGATTGAAAATGAACAAGAAAGTGTGTGGACGAATCGAATTGAACATTCTGCGCATGTGCTAACTCATAAAGGAACTGATGGTCTCTTCGCTTGTCCAAAGTGTCCAAACATTCGCCATAACACACTCAAACGGATAAATTATCACCTACGAGCACGTCACCTGTCACAGGGTGTGAAGGAAGCAGAGAATCTCCAGCGGTCATTTCAATGTCTCATTTGCAATCCCCCCATCACACTACCCCACAAGGTCAGATTATGCAGTATGCTTGAGGCTCAAGGCTCACCTTGCTAGAAAAACTAAATTTGTCGAATTATTTGATTGTTTTTTAATTTAATTTTCTCCATAATCCAAGAAGACTGTTGGTTTAGCGACAACAATTTAAAATGATCCTGATTTTTATANAATTTAATTTTCTCCATAATCCAAGAAGACTGTTGGTTTAGCGACAACAATTTAAAATGATCCTGATTTTTATATTTCTCACTATAAACTGAACTGAAACCATTTGTTTGTATTATAGATTGCCCTTGACAAACACGTTAGTCAGNACAGCACGATTTGAATTTTTATTTCGAATTTCGCGGTAGCTGAATTTAATTTTTAAGCACCCCTAGCTGATTTTTGAGAAAGGTGCTTTCTCCGTGATCCAAAAGTTGTGATAACCCTGTATTTCTCACTATAAACTGAACTGAAACCATTTGTTTGTATTATAGATTGCCCTTGACAAACACGTTAGTCAGTTCCATGGTGACGACAAAGAAGTTATTACTCGTCAAAGTCTCTGTTGTTTCCTGTGTATTCCAATTCAAAGTTTTCATAACATTGAGTCACAGGAAGTACATATGACAAAGTATCATCAACGACCCGATGGGACATACACTTGTTTCATATGTGACGCTCAAAAGCCAACTGTAAGGACAATAGTGGAACACATGGATACACATAAGAAATCTATCCCTCGTTTATTCTGCCGAGGTTGTTGCCCACCAACACCCTGGTACCATCAAAAAGATTACATTAATCATATCCGAAGAACTCACCAAAAGAACGGACGATTATTCTGCCGTTTATGCTCAAAACGTTTTGTCAATTCCTCAATTCAAATGTTTAATAATCACTTGAGGCATCACGAGGGTAAGGAAGTTTCATATGGGGTCAAGCCATGGGCGGAACCTCTGCTTGAAGATCTGCGTGGTACTTGGTTCCTCGAAGAGAGCAAGAAGATCATTAAGTCTGAGCCGTTGGAAGAAGATATTGAGCCGAAGGTACTAAAACCAAACCGTGTACCTAAGAAAAAAATTCGATTGATGAAATCTCCAGAGGAAGGGAGCAAATCAAAAGACGGTGTCAAAATGAGTCAGATCTGCACTTCCTGTGGTATCCAAGCAGAATCAGGCGATGAGCTCGAGGTTGACATGACCTTAACACAAAATATCATTGGAGAGTTCAACTGTACCAAATGTTCAGCTCGATTTGAGAATCAGGTAACATAATTTTTATAAACTAAATACTGAGGTCCACTTTTACAAAATAAATTTTCGTTTGCCTATCTTCATTCTAACGTCGCATCGCATCTTCGCATCCTAAAAATGTCATAATAATATAGNTATCAATAATATAGCAATAACAATATGATAATAATATAGATAACATTTCATCTTCGAATGTTATACGACATGGTAACATAGCGTATGATNTGTCATAATAATATAGTAATAACAATATGATAATAATATAGATAACATTTCATCTTCGAATGTTATACGACATGGTAACATAGCGTATGATTTAGTCACTCGGTCTATATTATTTGAAACCAAACCATTCAAAAATAATTGAAAAGTTAATTTCTTTTCCCACCAGATGGACACACATGATTCAATTCCATCAGATAGTGCGCTTGAAGAGGTAAAATTGGATCAGGTTCCACTACTGGTGGACAAGATACAACATTATATTTCTCATGAAGAAGAAAATCAATCGACGAATGTCGAAATGGACCAAACGGTTGTTAAACTAGAACCGCGAACGCCAAGTCCCGAACCCTCGTCGGCTTTAGCTGATGTCGTAACAATGGAACATGAGCGGTCAACTCACAACGCTACTTCATTTGCCGTAGTTTGTAGCAAGAAGAAAAAGTCGCCCCCATTAGACATGGGAACCTTCTTCGACAATTCGACCACTCCGATGGAATTTCGTGATTTTGATTCACCAAACCCTATACTTTACACTAAAAAAGTGTTCCAGCAACCCTCAGGAGACTTACTAATTACTGTCAAAAATTTACCCGAGTCATCGACCCTCCTAAATCCCCATATTCTTGTAACCGGAACAGGTGGGAAAGAGAAAGAATCAAAACAGCGGAAAAGCTCTTTTTCAGATCACGCGACTTCAATTAAAGTAGAACCATTAGAGCCGGCATCAAATACTTCATCGGGGCTTCAAAAGGTGTCGCCAGAGCTCCGTAATGAGGCGATTCGTGTCGAGGACGTCAAAAAAGAGAAGACATCGACAAACTATATGACGATTTCTACTGATGTAGGTGACGGACTTGGATACGTAAGGCACACAGGCAAAGTAACACAACAAACACACTTTCAAACTAAGCAAAAGTCTATTCCGGCACTTTTGTCGCTCCAGCTTACTCCGCCGCCTACCTGTCGTCCCAACAAGGATGATCATTCACATCGTTCGACATCCCCTCGTCGTACTGCCGATCATACGTACTCTAGTTCCTCAGGGTCTTACCGAAAGGCCATCCCAGACGATTTCAAACGTTCCAAGTCTCAACGACATCAGAGTCATCGCGATTTGATCCCAGGGAGACATGAGAGCAATCAACGCTTAAGTGTTACTTCGCGGTCACGTTCTCCACCTTGTGTCGAACCTGATTCTACTCAACCACGTTATTTGTCGGCTGAAACACGTCGGAGTCACATTACACCACCAAGGCGCTATTATCCTGCGACAACTGTGCGAGTAGACAGTGGTAGAGATAATTCTCATTCCTCATCATCATCACCGCGTCACGTCGCCCGCAACCCTGTCAACATTGTGCAACCAACTGGATTTTCAAATAGTGAACGTATACCCAAATCACAAATCTACTCCGTCGAAGGAATACCAGTTTGCTTTCGTTGTCAGTGTGTTGGTCATACATATAAAGACAAGACCTATCATCCTGATCATTTTCCCCAACCCCAAACTCACCGCGAATAAAAAATATTTCCCACTAAACCTCAAATCTGTCGGCTCTGTGCATATGCAGTCCGATATAGTTTGAGTCGAACCCTCCCCTCCCCAAATTCAATTCCAAAACTATCCAGCTATTACAAATACCAAGTAATCCCCGATTTACCCCAGAAGGTAACCCTATCACTAACAATCTTACCTTCCAACATTACAATTCCTTATTTTGGAAATAATACATTTATACACATCGCAAACTGTTGCTGGCTTATTTCCCTGTTAACCCTCATTCCTCAATTTCAATTTGTAGTCCCCGAACCAATTAGTAGACTCCAGTTACCTTGCACCATCTCTTACGAAACATGTCTACAAGGATTTTTGATTATATAAGGTGAGACTAGTTTAATAATTATTCTTATTCATTAGCTTACTCGGAAGGCAAGTTAGATTTTTTTGATATTTATTCGTATATTCTGATTTGCTTCAACTATGCATTCTAGATTTGAAGGTTAATAAGTCTGGTTTTAAGGAAGATGCGGCTATCTTTTGATCAGCGATAAGCGAAGACACCGAAAAATAGCGTACTTTCTAAATGATAAGCTTGAAATATAAATTTGATCTCAATGTTTCTTTATTATTATGTTGCAAAACATTATGTATCTGTCTTGTCCCAGGAATTACTTTACCCCGGACATTATCCTACCTCAAGGGGTTACCCATCTCGTATATTACCTTACCTCTATGGTTACCCGACACCGAAGATTACTCGACCCCCAAAATTACTCTACCCAGNTTTAAATTTGATCTCAATGTTTCTTTATTACTATGCATGTTGCAAAACATTATGTATCTGTCTTGTCCCAGGAATTACTTTACCCCGGACATTATCCTACCTCAAGGGGTTACCCTATCTCGTATATTACCTTACCTCTATGGTTACCCGACACCGAAGATTACTCGACCCCCAAAATTACTCTACCCAGGGAATTACCCCACCTCCAACATTACCCTGACCAAAGCATTATCCTACCTCGAACATTAGCCTAGCTCCGACATCCGACCTGTATTCTATAAAACTTTCACAAATCACAACTCACAAGTACAAGTGAAGCAAAACTGCGTTTTATAAAAGTGGGTTGAAAAATAGAAAAGTTTTACAATTTTTAAGACCAACTTTACAATTGTAAAAATCCGTTTGGCGCAAAATTCAATTATTTTGATTAATTATATTTTAATTAAGTTTTGATAAAATGTCAAAAATTCAAAACAAATTCTTATGCTTACTTTTATTCGTGAAAACCGGGAAGTATTATTTGCAAAATTTTCGGATAGCTAACTCACGATCAAANAACAACTTTACAATTGTAAAAATCCGTTTGGCGCAAAATTCAATTATTTTGATTAATTATATTTTAATTAAATTTTGATAAAATGTCAAAAATTCAAAACAAAATTCTTATGCTTACTTTTATTCGTGAAAACCGGAAGTATTATTTGCAAAATTTTCGGATAGCTAACTCACGATCAAAAAGGAAGACAAATGAAAGGAAATAGCAGCAAGAGGTCATGCCCTTGGAGTTTATGGCCATAAGCAAAGTTGGAAGTTTCTGTGAGACTCTACATGGCAAAATTGGCGAAAAACAACTGGTAAATATATTTACCACAGCAACTCCGTGGTATTGAGCCACGCCCCCGATCCAATGTAAAGCACAGAATTTGTTCATTTGGAGAAAGACCATTGGTCCTCTGGTTGGGGTATACATTTGGGGGGTGTTGAAAATTTTTTTTTTTTTTCAAAAAATTTATTATCTGGATTTTTGCATTTCTCCACGAATCATGACATTTGAAGACTTGGTATAGTNACTTGGAGAAAGACCATTGGTCCTCTGGTTGGGGTATACATTTGGGGGGTGTTGAAAAAATTTTTTTTTTTTCAAAAAATTTATTATCTGGATTTTTGCATTTTTCCACGAATCATGACATTTGAAGACTTGGTATAGTTTTTCGAAAAAAAAAATTATTTAAAAAAAATTTATTTTTGAAAACAGTCTCAGAAGTCTTGAAATGTCGTGATTCGTGGATATGTGCTTTAATCCGACAAAAAATTTTTTACTAAAAACAATTTTTTGAAAAAAAAATTTTCAAAAAATTTTTTTTTGGAAAACAGTCCTCATTTGTGGAGAAATGCATAAATCCTGAAAATATTTTTTTTTGTAAAAAACTTGGAAATTTTTCAACATCCTCCAAATATATACCCCAACCGGTCCTCTTTGTTGTGTGCTGTAGAAACGTTCCAATTTTTTCCAAACTATTTCCAGCGGTTGATTCGCTACCTTCTTTTCAAACAAAATCTGTAAGCGCTGAAAGTTAATTCTAGGTTTGAAATGTCCTTTGAATCGCGCAACTTCTATATCCATAACGTTACTGACAATTTCTGCCATTTTTTTGCAACTTTTTTAATTAATAAAAAAATATTCACTCACTTCTGACACTTGTAATTGTGTTTACAGAGCTCAAGGGCTCTGTAAANAAAAAATATTCACTCACTTCTGACACTTGTAATTGTGTTTACAGAGCTCAAGGGCTCTGTAAAATTGTAGGGTCATGTGTGGCATATGTGAAATTTTTTGTCACTTTTCTGAGTTTGACTCAAAAAATATATGGTAATAAAGGTTTTTCCTAAAAAAATTTTTTAACAAAATTTTTTCAAAATACGATTCTCTATCGCTGTATGCATTTTATTCAATTAATTCATCTGTTCGGACGCCTGGAGCGATTTATTTGCATATGCGAAACTACTTTCACAATTAACAACAAAAGTGTGCTAATTGTGAAAACTAGGTGTGGTAATTGTGAAAAGTTAGATAGAATTAATTTACGGTCATTTCAACTTAAACTTTTTTCATAAAGTGATAGAGAATATCATACTGATGTTGATAGTGAAAACTAGAACATGATCCGCTTTTCTGGCTATTTATGGGAACCTTCTAAGTATTTATGGAAACCTCCAAAAATTAATGGTTGAAATATTTTGAAACCCTATCTCTTAGCATGTCTTTCCTCGTCCCTTCGGTTTTTGAGAATTTTGAGTATAAAACTCAAGTCGTTGATCCCATGCCAAAAGCATTGGGTTTTTTAAATTTCACAATTGCCACACGTTTGAGGATTTTGTGTGGTAATTGTGAAACTTGAATAACTAATTCAAAAATTAATAAATAAATAAAAATTTTTCGGAAAGTCAATCTAGTACTTCTAGGCTATCGATTGACAAAAGCTCAAAAACTTACAATGAATGCAGCAGCTGCAGCCTCCAACTTCCCAATAGTGCTCCAGAACTCTTCAATTGGAATTTTTTTTTACTTTTAGTTTTTGTCAATTATTAATTAAGTTTTATGAAATTTAAAAAAAAATCCAACTGCCCAAGGATAGACAGATGTATTGTCTATATTTTCAAAAAAAAAACTCCCGAAAAAGTCTCACTTAACACAATTTTTTTAAACTTTTCACAATTACCACACTTTCACAATTACCACAACTTAAAATTTCACAATTTTGTGAAATTGGAATTTTTTATAAAACACGTAAGTTGTAAAATCGGAAAAACCCATTGGTAAATTGTCAAAAAGTAGTGTGTAAAGTGACTCCCAAATCTCACTGAGTCAGAGTCATTGACTCCCGAGTCACTGACTCTGACTCACGGTAGTTTAGGAGTTCACTCAGGAGTCATGACTCTGACTCCCCATATTTTCGCGAACTGACTCTTGAGTCATGACTCTGACTCTGACTCTGACTCTGAGTAATTAAAAAATGTTTAATATCTTCTTTTAAATATAGAGAAAAATTCTATAAACTGTATAAAATTTCTATAAATTGTAGACGTCACTTTGCTTTTTTCTCTCCTTTTTGCAAATTTAGATTATCTTGAATCGGTGTTGATGAACTTTGACTTTCATTAACTAGAGAATTTTCCACATTTAACACAATTCAATCATCCTCCATTCTTAATTAAAAGTCAGTAAGAATGGGACGAACACAAGACACAAACAGATGATTGATATCAGAAAGAGTAAACATTCTTAAGTAAAATGAATGCAATGGATAAGATGAATGAAACGTGTTTGAACATGAATGAATACCAAAAATCGGCTTCTGTGCAGGAAATGCACAGAGTCATGACTCTGCTACTGATGTGTTGACTCTGAGAGTCATGACTCTGACTCTCAAACAGGGAGTGAGTCAGAGTCATATAATGACTCTGACTCCCAAATAATTCATAGAGTCAGAGTCACGAGAGTCAGAGTCAGAGTCATGACTCAGGAGTCAGAGTCACTTTACACACTATCAAAAAGTACCTGTGAATTGTGAAGTTTTACTTGTAAAATGTAAAATGTAAAATGTAACTTTAGCTTTTATAAAACGACTTTTTACAAAATTGTGGATTGTAAATTGTAAATTGTGGACTTGTGAACTTGTAAATCGTTTATAGAACAGGGGCCTGGGGATCGTTTTACCGTAAGCATTACCCTAACCAGCGGTTACCCTACTTCCGAGGTTGCCCAACCCTTGCATTACCCTAATTCTGAGAATACCCGACCCTCGAAATTCCCCCGACATCAACATACCCCTGGAGTTAGCCTTTTTCTATATCGCCCAACTGCCTCACATCTACACATCTAGGTGATACAAAAGCTGCACACTATCCAACGTGCTCCCTATCGCCCGAACGCATTCCCTACCACCCCATCGCACATTATCGCCCTCTTTATCGACCGATTCTGAGGCTTATCGTACTTTAAAAAACACTTTAGAAATTCCAATATCTTGGGTCTATCTGACGCTATTTTTTNTCCAACGTGCTCCCTATCGCCCGAACGCATTCCCTACCACCCCATCGCACATTATCGCCCTCTTTATCGACCGATACTGAGGCTTATCGTACTTTAAAAAACACTTTAGAAATTCCAATATCTTGGGTCTATCTGACGCTATTTTTGTTTGAAGTTTGGAACATGCATTTAGCGTCTCATGTCAACCATCTAAGAATTTTTTCAAACTTGCTGCCGTTAGAATGCCAGAGAAATTCTCTTTGGGAGTAGACATACATGTGAAAAGTTTTTTCAGAGAAGTATTCTCAGAAAGGACCATCGTAGACAAATTAAAACTTACGAAATTTCCATTCCTAAGCTGACTCAATCACAAGGCAGTTTATATGTTCCTGCCCAATAAACTTCATTCATGAAAAGTATGGTCAAAGTCAGTTATTCGTCAAATGGATAATGTATCCTAAATAGAGAACCTTTCAAGTCAAGATGAGATAGACAAACAATACTAAATAGCTCAGTAAACCATACCGAAGGCTAGATACCAAAATTTGGGTTGAAAGTTCAGCAAGAATGTTTAGCTTTATGCGCTGAAGCCAACCGATACCGAAAATTAGAGGTATAACAGTAGAAAGCTGTAGGTCAAAAGTAATCTAGATTTTCGAACGTAAGAATTCGCGCTGATACTCGACGAAGAATCTTTTTTCCTAAAAAATTGCAAAGGTTCTATGAAAATCTACTACTAGAAACGTGAAAAATTACATCCCGAAAACCTATTTATAAAACTCGTAAAGTTTTGAGCCAAGGTTCTGGTTGTTGGTGCTACACAGCTCCTGGAATCCTTCCGACCATCAAAATCTCACCAAAAGTTAATATTTGCTCGTAGGCTTACATACAGGTGATATTCCAACCGCTTCTGGAAATTTATTTTCGAATTTGGTGGTCAGGATCAGGAGAGGATTAGAAGTTTTCATTCTACATAATACTGGTTTTTTCAACACTATTTTTTTCATAGGCAAGGGACGACTGGATGATCACATGAAACTAAAACACAACTGGGTGCGTTATATTTCTTGCTCCGGTTCCTCCAAGCTGTTCAGTTCGGACATTTTCCTGCAGCGCCACAATCAATATTGTCAGAGGCGTGATATTTCAAAAATTCCTCCACCTTTTATCGCCTGGTTTTCTGAAATTCTATCTACATTTTTTGTCGAATCTCTAAGAAAAAATTTAACTTAATACACCTAAAGTAAAAAGTGTCGACCCATTCGGAGTCCGTATGGAGCCTCCTTTGTGACATCTGGAGAGCAGGCATAAAGCTAGAGAGGATGGAAGCAACAGTGAAAACTGAACACGAGAAGTTTTTCTTTAACTCTTAAGTTATTGTTATTGTCTTGTCAAACTTACAATGTTATTACTGTAACACCATCACTCAACTATTAATGTAAAACAAACTTATTTTTGTTTACCGCCATTAAATAAAGTCTCGCTTTAGATAAAATCCTTCCGTATACCTGCATTACATTTCTCTACTGTCAGCCATTCAATGTAATCAACGGTCGTCATTCAATCATAGTAATAAACACCTGTAAACGCGAATGTGGTTAACTAAATTTTAATTAGACAAGATTCAATGAATTTATTTTAATGTAGCCACTGCAATAAGATGGGGGAAATCATGAACATTGGAATCATATCTGTTCCAGTAGATGGATTACTCAAAATAATTCATTTTGAATGAATTACTAATTCTCTATACTAAAGAGTACAGAGGTGTCCCATCCTTATTTAGACGAGTTCTGCACCCAACAATTTTTTAAGATGAAAGTTAGCAGTATTTTCTGTGTTCCACATGCATCTCTTTTAGTAATCTGAGTAGACATTTTCACAATTTGTTGACTTTATATGCATCCAAGGAGGTGACTTCATTCCACTACTTCTTTAACATGTTACAAAATCCTCCTAAATTTTGAACCTTTGTTTGAAAAATTCGTAGTTTGAGTAGTCCAAACAAAATTCATAAGACTTGTATCAGGTGACTTAACAGGAATCTCTGAACAATGTAAGATTGTTATAACTTGTTTCGCTTTCAAATCTGCTTCGTAATTTGCTGTCTTATACGTTTTGTGTGTTTCAAATAGGTAACTCCTACAATTTTCGGCGACTGTTCATGCGATTTGCAATATGCGAAGGGACGTGCACGTGAGTGGGATACTTACGCTTAACGTGTCAAAGTATCTTGTACGATGAGGTGGACGGTACTGCATCGGACATTCAGGTACATCCACATTCGTCAGACGCCGAGAATTACTCTTTATCAGTTTTGAAGCTAATTCTGCTAACTATCGATTTTACTGCTGTTTTGTTTTGGTTTAAATTTTTGAGGTTATTGAAGTGAAAAAAGGCTGTTATTTGGCAGAGCAGGTTTGATTTCATGATTACATGATTAATGATTTCAGATTACTAGAGGTGTTGCGGATATCCGGCAACCGGATATTATCCGCGCCTAAAACTCTTCCGGATAGACTATCCGCCGAATACCGGATACTTATTGGTATCCGTGCGGATACTTTTCTGGACAATTGTTTCAAAGATTCTAAAAATTGAATCAATAATTTTATTAGATTTAATATATTTGAGTATATATTAAATGTATTAGAGTTTAAAAATTGACCCCTGCACGTTTGAGTGCAATGAGTCAAAACGCATTTTGTTTTAATAAAAATTATGTGCAATCAAGCTTAATCAAGCAAGAATGCCGGATATTTGATATCCGGCAAACAAAAAATCCCGGATATCCGATATCCGGCAAACCTGCCGGATATACTGTCCGCAACATTCCTACAGATTACTAATCTGTAATCTATAATCAAACCCCTTTAAAGTTTATAAATATATACTTCTAGTTTTATTACAGATACGCCGAACTGCAAGAATCTTATATCTGCATTCAGATATAAGAAACCGCCTCAGGAGAAAAAGCTTCAGAATTTTTTTCTTCTTCTTGGAGTGTTGGCAGAAAAATAAATATTTTATTGTTCGAATGCAGTAAAATTAAACCATGACGAATGCTTAAGTTAAAGCTTCCCAATTTGTACTAAAAGTATATTGATTGAATAAAATTTTAACATAAATGAAGTACACTATAAAAAAATCGTATTCTTAAATTTTTTGAAAAAAAGAATCAACCAAATTATCAACCCAGTTATCTTGTAATTCCGGACTTTATTCAATTTTCAGTAAATACAAGTAAATTAATTTGCAACGATCTCTTTAAACACTTTATTTACCTTAACTACTAATGCATTCGTAATAAAAAAATGCTTCAAAGTAATAACTTATATCACATAAAACACACTTCAATAACTATTTTTGATTAAATATATAAAAGATAACTCAGACAGATAATTTATGTTAGTAACTTTGGAGATGAAGGTGATTTTACCCTGCGGTGATAATGTCTCAAATTTGGGTGATCCAGGCTGACCTTCTCCGGAGCTATANAGACAGATAATTTATGTTAGTAACTTTGGAGATGAAGGTGATTTTACCCTGCGGTGATAATGTCTCAAATTTGGGTGATCCAGGCTGACCTTCTCCGGAGCTATAATTAGAGATTGGAAATACGCATCTATGATTAGGCAAACTCGACACCCTCTGGGAAATAAGGTCTCGGAAAATAATACAATGCAAAATAAGTTCCCCTTTTCTGTTCTCTCATGACACTGACACTGAAGGGATGAATACTGAGTCATGCATTACCCATTGCAAATTTTATTTGATGATGAGGGGATTAAGGATTCATAAACAAGATAACTACAAAGGTGAGCAATGAATTTTAGTACCCTGGAAATCATGCTTTCACATGATGTCATTTTTCTGTCGTATGGAGGGAGCTTTTACAAACAAATTGATAGTCTGCCACTGCATAATGTTAGAAGAAATAAGCAAAACCAAGCAACACTTTGGTTGGATTAAGATTAAAATTAGAATTAGTAACGCAAAAGAGTGGAGCAAAACAGAAAAGCAGATGGAGGGGTCGACAGGTTCCCTTTTGAGTGAGTTGGAGTACGATCCCCAGGGTTCATTAACCATTCATCGATTTTTTATTTTTTATTCTCAACTAACCATCTCTCACCATTACACAATCCCCTAAAGTAAACACATGATTTTATATTCTCAAATATTGCAAGCGACAACATAGAAAGGGTTATTTATATAACACAAATTACTTCCTCCATTCAAANTATATTCTCAAATATTGCAAGCGACAACATAGAAAGGGTTATTTATATAACACAAATTACTTCCTCCATTCAAACTTCAAAAAATGCTAACGAGACTGAGAATTTTAGAAGTATACACCGACGGAACATAACAAACTGGGATTTAATTCTAAACACTTATTCTTTACTTGGTAAATTCAAAAAATTAATTCTTGTTTAAAAAAAAATTTTTTTAATGTCATAATTGCAATATTTATTTTTAATTCTTACCTGATTGTGTTTTTCAATTTATTCCATTTCAGAAGTTCTAATGACACGTAAACCAACTAATTGATTTGGTAAAAGTGTTACTAGTTTGAGAGTAACCATAACCAGTAACTGTTAGAATTGTTTGACGCGCGAATTCTCTGCGAAAATTTTAGTTCTAAAGTTATTTGCCGATTGACAGCATGACCAACCCAGGCTGTCTCTCTTATGATTATAAAACTTTGCTTATTTAATTAATATGTAGGTTGGGAGGAGATACGGTAAAAGTGGAGAAAGAGGGTGCTAAAATTGATTGCTCACGCTGTACATNGTGTTACTAGTTTGAGAGTAACCATAACCAGTAACTGTTAGAATTGTTTGACGCGCGAATTCTCTGCGAAAATTTTAGTTCTAAAGTTATTTGCCGATTGACAGCATGACCAACCCAGGCTGTCTCTCTTATGATTATAAAACTTTGCTTATTTAATTAACATTATGTAGGTTGGGAGGAGATACGGTAAAAGTGGAGAAAGAGGGTGCTAAAATTGATTGCTCACGCTGTACACTATTTAAGTCAAAGAACTTCGGAATTCTCTGTGTCCATATACAGATAGATACGTTATTTACATCAAAGCCTTACTCCGTCTTTTGAATCGCTATGGAAAAAGTTGTAAACAGTAAAGCTTATACCTTTAAATGTGGTAACTTGGTAAAAGTTAGTTATTTGTGAGAGTTTACCTCTTTTTACTGACTTTTACCAGGGCGGGAAAAATCCAGTCAATCAAATGACAATACCAATTTCAAAATTTTAACCAGCTGAGAGGCTGTTTTTTTTATTTACCAAATTCGGTGAAGCTAAAACTTATTTCTTTTTGATAGGCATTTTGAATTTCCCACAGATTCACTAAAATACCAACTTCGGAACTTAAAGGGTCGTATTCGAATTCATTTACGAAAAATTTTTACCAACTTTACTGGATTTAAGGGTATAGCCCTAATGTATTGTATTTTGAAACAGATATTAGTAGTCTCAATTTATTGATTTGATTTATTTCAACTGTAGATTAGTTTTCCTATTCGATTGATTTTTTATGTGGCAAGGATAACTGAAATCAAATAGCTTGGCTGTTGGTTCCGGTTCCAATTTCTTTTCTGAAATGTAAACCAAGTGTTAATTGAAAAATTTGTTATCAATTTCGTATTTGTATGAACGGAAAATTGTACCAAAATTGTCGCACACATAGCAAGGGTTGGAAATAAAACAAGAAAAACATTAAAGAAGTTAGACTGCGAAACACATGAACATCAAACTTATACAATAGTCGACGGATATAAGATCAACTACTTTAAGACCCTATTGGTTATAAGACCAAATTTCCAAGATGTGATTCTGAACCATCCTAATGCATTTAGCATGGGAAAATAATTAGTTATAAGACCAAAATTTTCGCTGAAAAAGCAATAGTCTTATATCCGTCGACTACTATATAAGAAAAGGTAAACTACCCATCCATGGTTTGTTCTAATTAAATAAAAATCTTAAGGATTTTCGACATTGATAAACAAACGGGATGGTCATTATTAGGTTACATCGTACCTCGTAAACGAATCTATCTAATCAAAAAAGTGCAACTTTTAGTGGACTAAGCGAAGAGCTCAGTTGGCTAGCAACTGAAATGTAACATAAAGTCTATAATCAACCTGTTTGTTTGTAGTCGAGTTTGTTGATTCAAACAAAATTGAATATCGAAAACTTTGAAATATGCATCACAATTTTGAAATTTATGTTAGCACATGAAATAATATCCATATTCTTATATATCAATATTACAATATAATTTTGAATGTGAATATGATTTGTGCTTCTAAATATTGAAATTTTGATATTGAAATATCAATTTCGGAAGCAATTTTATGACAATCGTTAGAAAGTGAACTTAGTTCTTTGATTTTTTGTGCCTTTCTTTCGTGTGTATTTAAATTTTGTTTGCGGAAGGTAATATTTAGATTGTGTAAGTTTGACAATTATGATAGTCTTTCAAAGAAATTTCTACTACCTGATTTTATAGAAGCTAGGTTAGCTTTTTGTAAATCTTGAATAACTTTTTCATTCAATTTTTCTGCTTTTATAGCTATTTGATTTTTGTACAGGCGGAATTGTTCCATCTCTGAGTTATCTACGTAAACAAATCCATTTTCATCGTAAAATCCTATATTACCGCTTCGTACCCAGCCGTTTGAGAAGATCTCGTCACTTCCTACTCTGAAATATCCGTTTGAAATTCGCGGTGTTTTGAAATAGAGATGTCCACATTGATCTGGTGGTAAAATTTTTCCAGTTGCGGACTTAACGACAAGAAGTGTCCCAGCTAAGAGAGTACCAACGCTGAGTGGTGATGCATCTAGAAATTTGTTTCAAATAAATACAATATTTTTGTTGTTACATACAAAATATAAAAATTTGTGACTTCCTAACAAGCAATCTAATGAACATAAATTTAATGAAAAATTTTCTCTTTGATTGACGAGAATTTTGTAACTGTAAAGAAATGCACTTGTAGGATTGAATAAAACTCATTCGTCGCCCTTTCAAATTACGCCGCGTCACTTGGAAATTAGTTAATTATTTCTATCTAGTGAAAAACAAAATTTAAATTTTCGTGCTCATAAAATTATAGCTTAGGTGAAGAATACGATGCAGAATGCTGGATTATTTAACAGTTTATAGGTTACAATTTATATTGTGCTGGAAATTTTTTAAATAAAAACAGGGAAACAACTTTTTGGCCAGTGTTGTTTGTTTAGAAAAGTCGNTATTGTGCTGGAAATTTTTTAAATAAAAACAGGGAAACAACTTTTTGGCCAGTGTTGTTTGTTTAGAAAAGTCGGTATTTTATAATTGTGTGCAACTATCATCGCTACCTAAATTTTTTCGGATCAAATGCTATTTTTTTTCTCAAAAACGACAATAGTATGTGGAAAAAAATCAAATTTCCAAAATTAAAGTGTCAAAGGTTAAATTATTTATTGAAAGCAATTTTTTTCTAACTCTGNAAAAAAATCAAATTTCCAAAATTAAAGTGTCAAAGGTTAAATTATTTATTGAAAGCAATTTTTTTCTAACTCTGAGAAACTCTAGACTGCACACAGGAGGCGGTAGGATTAAATCAGAAAATTTTTAAATTAATTAAATTAAATTAATTAAATTAATTAATTTTAAATAAATTAATATACTTTGACGCTTTAAACCAATTGATCTGATTTTTCCAGTATTTTCGTACTTTTCAGTAATATTATTATTACCACCGAAAAAATACCCTTTGACACTTAGTAAGTTAGGTCGATATAAATATAAATTTTGGGTCTTTTCACAGGAAATAGCACTAATGAAAAAGTAACTTCTTCCTATATTACAAATTTTTTCAAGGTTGTATTACTAGCAGTCTTACCTACTGATGGTGTCCCACCGCTCACACAAGTAGTAGTGAGAATTCCGCATTCAGTTAAAGCATATGTCTAAAATAATTTAAAATAGAACATATTATTTTATAAATATGTTTGCCTTAAGTAGGGCTTTTAGCTACGTTTACAATAACGTTTTAGGTCACTTCCAAGTTTTTTCGACTTTAATAAAAAAATGGCTGTTGATATGGTTATTTCATACCTCGTAAACAAATAGAAATATTTAAAAAGTGCAACTGAGTGCGGATGACACCCTGCCAACAACTCTGTTGGCTAGCAACTGTATAATGTAACGTATGAAATCTGTAATCAACCAGTTTGTTGTTGGTGAAGTTTGTTGATTTAAAAAAAATTAAGAAGAAAATATTATTTCTGAAACACTCTTGAAGCATGATACTGTCTGACTATAAATTATATTTCATAGGGAAGAGACTACTGGACCAAGCCATTTTGCTTGAGAAAGCAGGTAATTTTTTTTTGTAAGAAATGTAAGTTTTAATTTTGTATGGGGAAACACTACAGTTTCAGAAAGACCATTGAAAAGTAGGATACAAAGTTGAAAAAATAAAGTCTCTACTATCTATGTATCAGGAGTTATTGTTATTTAAAAATTGAAATTTTTTCGATGTTATTTTGAAACACCAATCTGTTGGTAGTTGGTACATCCTCTCAAAATAATATCCAAGAATTTCAATTTTCAAAAAATAAGTTTTGTTCTAGTGATCGTAGAGCCTTGCCTTTTTTTTTCTTACTCTTTTTCACTACTTTAGGATGGTCTTTCTGAAACTGCCAATACTTTCCCCCAACAAAAATTGCATTCAAAATACTTTTTGACCATCAGTTATAAAACCACTGCTTTCCCCATCATGGGCATGGCATGGGCCAAAAGTCTCTCCCGCTAGTATTTGAGGCTTGTAGTCGCATTGTATAACTTTATGAAGAGCTGCTGTATCTGTTGTCAACGAACCTTGATCAAGTCAATGACCAAAAATGTTTCACTATACATGATCTAAGAATACAAAGGCTACATTACTAGTCGTAAGGAAGTATATTTATATTAGCACATCAACTTGACATGGACTGTAGTTGACACAAGAAATTCAATTCAGTGTACCATACTACACCCGCTTGAATTAAGGAAGCATTTATGAAAACCTAGTGATCCATGGTCCTCCAGACATTACCTAAGCTCAACGGTTTTCAACTAAGAGCCTTCGGCCTATAGATCGTCGAATACATATCGAATGTGACACTCAATAATGTCCTTTAATTTTAAAAGTTACGTAAAGATTCTAAAATTTGTAATGATTAATATATTTATGATATTCGATAGAGGTGTTGCGAAGGACATTTTTTCCCTTCGATCTTTGATTGAAGGGGACAAGAAAAACAAAATCGAAGATCGAAGGTTCGAAGGATTTGCATGTGGGGTGTCTATCGAATTGTAATAACAAGCGGAAGCCATTTTAACGTTCCATTACGTTGTAAATTGAGAAATTAGAATTTTATTTCTATATAACAAATAAAACTAAACGGAAAGTAGTTTTTAGTAATTTCCAATTGTAACCAGTTCGTTTTAAGTTTTAAGCATTTCTCCGGGTACTGATACTGGAAGTAGTTTAATTAAAATTTTAAACAAAGAACAACAAACGAGTGATATCATTTTATGAAATGAATGAAAACGTGTGTAAGTCGACCACGCTCAAATTAAGAAATTTAACCTTCGAAACTTCGATCGAAGACTTCGTCGAAGATTGCCAAGAAAATTAGAAGATCGAAGCTTCGATATTTCGAAGACTTCGGTCGAAGTCTTCGAGTTTTCGAAGCTTCTCACCACCTCTAATATTCGACTATACATGAGTTTGCATCATTCATATTTTTGAAAAACGATGATATTTAAGCAATGCGTATAGATACTAGTCTAAATATTTAGAAGTTTGAACTAACCCCAAGCTTCTCGTTCTAAACTTTCTTATATCGCATTAAGAAAATTTTTTGCAACCCCATCACTCGACAGTTAGGACAACCACTTAGAAAGATTCTAAGTTCCTATAGGTAATACAGCAAACTTTACTTACGGTGTTGAAGTTTTTCAGCTGCAGTAGTGAAGTCGGTGGAATTATATGTAAGCCAGGCCCATCTATTGACACAAATTCAACACTACTCAAGTCAATATTTGAGCTATATGTCATCACGTTCATGAAATTTGCGGGAGATATGAATATAGTTCCTGGCTGTAATTAACATTAATTAATATATACAGCTTTGTTTGGTATTGTGACTTGTATTGTTGTATTGCTATAATTGTTTTACTTTATGCTTAGAAATGATTTTCACGATTTGTTCAGGTGTGGCGGAGTTGGCAAGTATCTGCTCGCGCCCTGCTACTACAAATGCAAGGATACGAACGAAGTCGGCAAACGTTGATTTCCTATAGAAAACAATCGGAGCTTTTGGATATTGAGGAAATTTTTCATTGGTTGTTAAATTAAAATGTTGATAGAGTCTCTCAAAAGTATAATAGATGAGGATCTTTTGGTTGCAGTCGCCCAAAATCTTGTCTCTTGAAACGATGAGGCAGATATCGGTTCGATGTCGCGATTGGTCATCTGGACAAGCTACAAAGGTAGTAAAAACTTAAAATTTTTGAAAAATTCAGGTCTAGCCGAACCGTTTTATATGTAAAAAAAGTAAATTTCTCCAAATCTATCTCTATGAAAGTTTAGAATTAAACATAAAATCAATACATGTTGGATGAACATGCGTGGAGTGGTTTCTATGTTGTTGGTTTGTGTAATGGGAACCTTTTTACACGTGTTGGACAAAGTAATTGTAAAATGGGTGCTAGGCCTGTATATTTTACTTAGTGCAACCTATACCCTTACAATCTCCATTGTCCAGAAAGAACTCTTCTGCCGGAATACCGTCTCCTGTCAAGTTTATCCCAAAGGCAACGACTTCTGGGTGCCATGGGCATGTTTTCAACATCTTTATGCAGCTTGCACTATTTGTTCCATCACAGACAACCCACAGAGCTTGAGATTCTACCACAATTTTTAATAATTCATCTAAAATTTCAAGCAAAATGCAGTTAGAATAATTATAAAATTAGGACAAGTGCAAAATAAATTTGAAAACTAAATAAAATTTCATTTTGAAAGTATTTCCAGATGTTAAAATCACACAAATAAAAATTATTAGTTGTTTTCTTCACAACATATTACAATATAAAGAACTACTAAATAACCTTGCAACATCGACTAGGAAAAACAAGTTGCTCTCTAAGTTGGGTTTACTCATAAGCTGAAATTTGGCTATCAATAACCAAATCCCTTAAATCAAATCATCATGATGTCATAGTTTTCAAACCTAATAGGTTCGTTTTTAACTATTTTTGATTCCAATTATCAAGTATCACTTCACTGAAATTTCTGACAAACGTTAAATTATAAAATCAATTGATCAGATATGAAATGCAGACAAAAATTTTCGAAAATACTAAACTGTGTAATTTTTAGATATTCCGGAAAACTATAGGGTAAGGTCAGATAACATAGGTATGTTTCTTTAACCTCAGCAAAAAAGTAATATATTAGTAAAATTGTGCTATAAGTATTCTAACTGAACTTCAACAGTGTTTGAATCAGTCAAAACATTAAAAATAGTGAACATTAATTAGGTTCAAGAGTTAGATCAAAATATGGAAGTCCTATAGTTAAAAATTTCTAATCATGCTACTTTTTGGTTAATAAACCTAATCTTGTGCAACGTGCAATTCAGAAACCGCTGAATTTATATACCACCACTCATTATTGTCGAACTGAATTAGACAAACTGAACAATATGAGTTGCTTAAGAGGATCAGTAAAATTTTCTCTGTTTGAATAACTTACTTGAATTGGTCGCGACAACAGGAATTCCATTGGCTCTCCAAACACCAATAAGAAAAGGAAGAGTGTTGGGATGATCTAGAGACAGGAACACAACTGTGTCCCCATTCCTATGGCCACGCTTATGCAAACTACTTGCTACATTTCGTGATAACTTGTCAAACTCTGTGTAACGACATCTTTCACCAGTTTTCCCGTTTACCTAACAAAAAAAATAAAGCAAGATAGGATATATTCTATACTAGTTGATCGAGCAAGATGATGGATAATATTAATATTTTGCTAAGTATTTCTAATATGTTAGAAGAGAGAAAGGTTCAAAACATGCAACGAATTTGAAAAATTGAATTAAATAACAAATTAACTAAATCCGAATAAAAACACTCTTGAGTGTTTTTATTTTGAAAAATAATGTTTAGCAGCTGCAGGTTGCATCTTCGTCGAGTGTTCATAAATTCGGATCAAAATTGATAGTTTTACCAATCACATGAATACCAAACTGGGTGTTAAAATGTTTTTGAAAATTTGATAAAAATTTTAATTTTTAAGCAAAGTGAGTATGCAATTTTGAAATAAAACGTAACAATTATGAAGCAAGTAGTCGATCAAAAGCTAGTAAATTGCAAACAGAGGTATAAAATGATAGTTAAAATGTAAAAATCAAAGATCAAATGACAAAAAGATCAGAATAAACGGATCTCCACATTTACTTTAGACTTGCTGCATTTTTGCTTGCTCAACCATTGACAAATTTTCTGAAAAAAATAGGTTTTCACATACATATAAGTATTATAATTTACGGATCATTTAAATCAAAGCAAACTTGCAAAAAATTTTTTTAACCTTATCAATACGTTGATCACTGTTTTAGATGTCAATAAACATAAATTTCAAGATTTTAAGGCTTATACAACTCCGAAGTATATGAAGTTATTGTGTAAGAATGCACATGAGCAAGGCAATCCAAAGGCATAAAAAGCGTATTGAAACTTCTCGCCATGAAACGTTGTCCCATTTCCCGCTCAAGTGAATACATGGGTTTTGGAATGTCTATTGGCGAAAAAAATAAAGCATAAAAAGCATAATGACATTAGAAAAGGCAAAATCATACATTTAAAGCATATTGTCAAAAATGAGGGATACAGCTCTGTTGAGTAGGAAAGAATTCGCCCAGTTGGCAGAGGGAGAAATATTTGAACGGGAGGAACAGTTCAGGAGCAACGCATCAGTGTTCGGAAGGATTTTGAATGACGTTTTAATGAATTGAAAAAATTAAAAAAAACTACTGAATTCGTTTCTACATTCTACATCCGTTTCTGTCGAAACTTTTACACAGGTCACTGGTGAAATTTAAAATCAAAAAATGCTAAAAGTAAGCGTATTAGCTAATAAGCGATTAAAAGCATAAAGAGCATATTTAAAAAACTTAAGACCATAATCAACTTTGATAAAGCATAAATTGGGTTCCTTTGCACATGAGGCGCAGAATGTATCTTAACTTTCCTCTTAAAGAAGAATTTTTTACAGGTGTAACTTTATAACCAAGTGAAGTTGAAATTATAAATTTTTGAACGTGTTCAATTATTTTTCAATTTTGAACGCTACCCAAATGGTTTGAAGATCCAAAAAAAAATGTGCCACAGAAGGCAGAAAAAACTTTACAAACTACTTTAAAGCCTAGTATCCATCATAAGGGTAAAACCAAAAGCTAGGCAAAAAACCAAGACCCAGGTAAAAAAGTGGTATTTTGCTTTAGAATTTTACCGAGCGGTCTTCATCATATCTGCCCCGCTTAGCAAAAACCAAAGGAAAATGTTTTGCTCAGGAAAAATTTTACCTTGCTCGATGGTAAAATCGTGTCTATTTTTTATGGTGAAAAATTCCCATGCTCTTCTGTGTTGAGTAGAAAAATAGAGGAAAAGAAGGAAGTGGAATGTCATTAAAAGGCGATAACAGACCTCGACTGATGCTTATTGCATTCCGCTTCCTTCTTTTAGAACCATTTTCTACCTAATTAGCATAATTTGAATTGGTTTCAATACTTTTTTCACATTCCACTTCCTTTTTTTAGATTTATTAATTTTCGACCCTTCAAACCTTTTACCCTATTTCTAATTTTCCTCAAGAAATGATGAATACCCTACAAGGTAAAATACACGTTTTCACTCGGCAAAATAACTTTTGCTCGAGAAAATTTTTTCCTAGGTAAAAACGACTTTTTACTCGACCCCACATTTTGCTTTGGTCCTATGATGGAAATCACGCTTAAACAGTAAAGAATACGAGGCAAAAGCAATTTAAGCAAGGCTCACATAGTATTTCTGTTCACTTTTATCTCTCCAATTTATTTTACCCTAATATCCTAGGATGAAAAATTGCTAAGGAAAAAAATGACGGAAGGAATTTCTTTTCACGAGGAAAAACAACCTGCTCATATTTTTCAGCATAGAAAAATACACAATAGAAGAAATTGCTTCTTACGAAAAAATTCTTCCACGGTATAACTGGACCTTAATTGTTCGTCTTAGCCAAAATAATATCCCAGCAAATACCCGGCGTATGGCGAATCCGACAGAATTGGATAAAAATTTCACCAAATTCAATATGTCAAACAAATTGCATTGGCAACACCACCTATCGTAGAAAATTTTTTTTTAATTATTCTTGAAAAATTTCTACTTCTATTGCTCTTGTTACTCGTGGTAAGACGCACAATGCACAGAATTAGTGTGATCTCAAAAAAGCGTTTGTATTGACCATTGATTTGATTTCACTGAGAGTTCGACTTACCCTTATTATTTTAACATACAGTACCGTTCAAATAAGAAGGAGAAATTTTTGAGAAGTGATTTTGCTGAAAATCAAAAATTGGTTGTATGTGAAGATTTTGCACACATTATGAACTGCTCAAGCACCTGAAAATCGTTGCTACGAGAGTTCAGTTAGGTTCTAGTCAGCTTTTCAATCACTAGTTCAGATCAGTGAAACTAGGTCTAGTCACTAGTTCAGTTCAGTCACCTTTTCTTAGGTTAAAAACTGTCGAAAAAGTTTAATTTGTGAGAATTTTAAAAACTCTAGTGCCGGATTTTCGCCTTCTTATTTGAACTATCTTGTATACCGGACATTTTGGTTAGTAGTTACCGAATTCGGCATATCTAAATTCCGCATTACAGTAGTTCATTCGTATGAATAGCAAAAACATGACAAAACTTAATCTGTCATATTAGTATTTTTATTTTTTCAAAATAAATTACAATTTCCTGACTAAACTACTTCAGATTTAAAGAAAATTCTCCCGGCACACTGTTTCTTAGAAAATAGTCAAGCCTTATGACTTGGGACTTAAGTCCAATTGATTCAAGAAGATTATATGAGAAGACTCATTTGATATAACATGTGTGAAATTGCACATGGTCAATTCAGCAGTAATGAATATTAGTATACTTACAATTCCGTTGTCATTTTCAGTTGTAGAATTTCGTAAAGTGCTATTTAGCAAAAACGTTGAGATTTCTTCTTCTATTGGATGGTCGAAGTGGAATTGATGCCGACTTTTCAAAACCCATTCATGAGAGTCTATTTTGTTTGAAATATAGTTGTTTTGATTCATTTTTGGAAAGTTAAAAAAAATTACACTTAACAACTTTGAATTACGGTATATAATTATAGAATCTAAGATCCAACTGCACTGCAGACCCTATGACATTTCATATGTCGATTTGATCTGAACATATTAAAATCTCAAGTTCATCCCACTCTCAGAACGTGATGTATTTGGCATGCATCATTCCCATGTTTCATGATCAATATTTGTATTATGTTATTCAACTACTAGGTTCTTTTTCTGATAGAATATTGAACCTGTTTACCACATGTTCACTATAAGCTAATCATCCAAGATTATTATTTTAGTCATGTGTTATCTGAACCAACAAATTTGCTTCAATTGTTAATTAAATTGTTTATTAGTAATAAACAATTTAATGAACAATTAAATGTAATAAATTATTACACTTTAATATGTAGAGACATTTGTTCTCACGCTCTTATTTTGGAGATTAGCAGTTATGCCTTCTTTGTTTGAAGAGTGTTACGTCTCAATTTTTTTGATTCTATGAAAATACAGCGCAAAAAATTATGGCGCACGGAAATACGGCACGGAGAATACCGTGCGGAAAATACGGTGCCGAAGATACGCTGCCGATATTACGGCGCCGAAAATACGTCACCGAAATTACGACGCCTGAAAAATACGGCACCTGGAAAATACGGCGCATGGAAAACATGGGCGTCACACAACAAAAATTTTTTGGAGGACGAATACGACAGTGATGAGGATCTACGAAATTGGGGATTTTGCCGACGCTGAGTAGAGGGTGAGAGAGACGGGTATACCACCCTAACCTCAGACGCCAGCTGGAAGCGAGCCAATAGCGTTGTCTCTCGACGAAGAAATTCTAACTCGAAAACTAACCCAAGACTTCAATTTCGACTGGGAACTTCGAAACAGGACGCCTTCATCCTGGAGAAAGTCCTAGACCTTGATGTAGTGAAGGTCGATTTAATCGAGTTTCTTAATAGAGTCAACTGTGTTAGAAAGGAAGCAAAAATTTAGTCTTATAGCTTTTTATAGAGGAAAAACAGAAGAATAAACGGTAATAGAAAAAAGATAAACGATAACAAATAGAATTCGAATTTCTGAAGCCCAAAATACGTTAAAATCGGTATTGAAATGGAATATCGCTAAGTATCTTAGTCAGTAGAACTATAACTTGAGCTATCCTAAGCAGAAAAGTCGCCCCTGAGAAATCTGGCATACTGTCAGTAGAAGATTGAATCGGCGTTGGAGAGAAAAGTTTCGGTAAATCAGAATCTAGCACCAAATGTGAAAAGCTATCAACTTCTAATTCAGGAACACCATCGGCATTATAACCGTATGGTATAATTTGACATTTTGTTGTGAAATAATTTTAAATTTTTGCTTTGCAGAATCTGACAGTCTCAAAAAGGATGTTTTTTTTTCACAATTTAATGTTTTATTATACGAAATGAAACCGTTCATTGTTCTGCCAAGTTAGTGAAATTTCGAATAGCTACAAGTTGATCTTTCTCATAAGTCATGTGCAGAGAATTGAATTGAACAGTTGTTGTGAAGTTTACTGACCAGCAATGCGGTTCGTCGAGCCTCAACTATGGCATCCTGAACACGAGGTATGAAAGTAGTCTGCTGCTCATCGTCAAGCCATTGTCGTAAATTTAGTAAGGAATTATCACACGGTAAATTTGACTTTCGACCATATATAAAAATACGGAGAATGATTCGTATTCCTATGATTGATTTATTGATTGCAAAATCAGCCAGTGGAAGTTGTTGATTCCAATTTTTCTTTTTGGTTTGAATAAGTTTAGCGAGAGGGTAACGTTTAACTGTTCTTAACTTTGCCCTTTTGTAGCTCCATTAGCGCAAGGATGCTATGGAGTTGTTTGGATACACTTAATTTTTCCAGACTGAAGTGGAATTAAATTGGTTCTTTATATAGTATTCATTCTAGAGAGTAATGTGCTTTAAGGGTCTAAAATTAAAGGTTGAGTGTCAATAAGTTTCCAAGTTTAGTCCTATAATATCTAACATAAGATCTGGCCCAGCCTAATCTAATACGCTAAAATCAAATTCAAAAATCTGACACGAAATCGAAAACTTAATAAAGTTCTGAAATTTTTCAAATATATTTGTTACTTTATGTTCAAAGAACGTTTCGTCACAGTACATTAACGCAAGATTATGATTGAATTTGATTGAAATATGATTTAAAAGATTTGAAACGTGCTTACTAACCTAATAAGGATAGGATACATTGGCTGAAATATTTGAATATTATAACTTTATGGGTATTAAAAAAATTGCTGATTAACACTTCGCAACAACAAAAGTTTGTTGAGGCATACTGAAAACTCACATTTTGATTAGATGCCGCAGATTTTTGATTAGATCAGTCTTTTGATAGAATTGATTTTGGCAGCTGTTGAAATTACTTTATTCATAGTTAAGTTGTAGTGATGTTTAAAAGAAAGGGTATTGTCCAAAATTAGGCCAAGATATTTGAATTTAGGAACTGTTCTCAATCTTTCAAATCCAATTATAACTTCTTGAGGGGTAGTGGTATCTTGCTTCTTCATTTTGTTAAAAAACATCACCTCTGTCTTCCCAATATTGATTGTAACTTGATTTTGTTTACACCATTGGTTAATTTTTTCCAGTGTCAAATTCAGTGCTTTAGTAATCTTGCCATAGTCATTACTCTGAAAGTAAATTACAAGATCATCTGCATATAACAGAAAAGGAATATCAATTATAAGACTAATATCGTTTATAAATGCAGCGAAAAGTAAAGGACCCATTGCTGAGCCTTGAGAAACACAATTTTTTTCCTTGTAAAATTTAGAGTGGAAAGAATTAATTTTGATACAAAATTTTCTGTCCTGTAGAAAATTTTGTAGTAATTTCACATAATGAGCACTCAGGTGGAAAAATTTGATGAGTTTCTGTAGGAGCAAATTATGGTTGACCTAGTTAAACGCTTTTCTGAAGTCGATAAATACAGCACCTACTTTCCCGTTTCTCTTGTCAATAGCTTCATAAACATCTTGTGTGAAGAGTGTCAAAGCAGTGTGACACGAGTGACCACTTCTAAAGCCATGTTGTTGTTGACAGAGGAATGGGTCTATTAAAGGTTTGATTCTCAAAAACATAATGAATTCAAATATTTTTGTCAGAGGACTGAGTACTGAAATAGGTCTGTAGGAGTCTGGGTCAGTTAGTTTTCCATTTCCGTTATATAGAGGCAGGATTGTAGCTGTTTTGAAGAGCGAAGGTATTAAGGAGGATGAGAAGATTATATTCAAAAATACTGTTAATGCTTCAGAAAAGTAGGACTTGATTGCTTTTAAAACTTTGGTGGGTATGATGCCAGGAAGTATGTTGCTGTCCATTTTNTGGGTATGATCCCAGGAAGTATGTTGCTGTCCATTTTCAGATGAGTAATTGATGACAAAACTTCATCTTGAAACTACAAAATTAATAGGAAGGTTGCTGGAAGAAGCAGAGGAACAGTGTTGGTTGATTTCTGACAAAATCGTTTCTTCATCTACATTATTTGTAATGACAAAGTTCGGTAGAAATGCAGCAGAAAGTAGATCACAAATTTCTTCATTGCTCGTGTGTACACCTCCATCATTGTCAGTTAAGGAAGTTATCTGTGGTTTAATTTTCCTTTTGTAACCATCAGTTTGTCTATAGTTGACCAGACAGAATTTGATTTACAGGTGATCTAAAATTCTTTCTTAAAGTATGATGTTTTGGACGACCTAATGAGATCATTAACTTTGTTGCGCACTAATTTGTATTCAGAGACAATGCTTTTGTCACAATTCGAAACAAATTTGTTGATTGTTTTTTTTTTAATTGGTTTCTTTTGGCACATAAGAAAGAAATAGCTGGATTGAACCATGGGTTTTCCTTTTCTTGAAAAACTTTTTGTAGTAAAGTCGCTTGAGCCTCCACAGGTGCAAGAACTGCATTTCTGATTAATAGAAGCTTGTTATCAATTGATATTGATGGAGAGAATAAAAATTATAAATCAGAACTAGCAATAATATTTCCTACTTGAACCCAGTCAACGTTTTTCAGCTTTCTAAAGAAAAACTTGACAGGCGGTGGTCTAAATCTGTGGATTTTCCTTGTGGTGAAAATGAGGTCGTGGTCTGAGCCTCCAAATCGAAAGTGACCACTTACTGGATAATTATTTTGATGAGAGACATAAAGATGGTCAATTAATGTAGCTGAGGAACTCTTCGCGGTAATAGCTACTCGAGTCGGTGTTTTGATTAGTTGCGTAAGACCATGTAGTTTCCTGAGATTAATAATTGCATATTTAGCTGAGTTAGGACCTAATAGGTCAATATTGAAATTTCCAAACACAATTTGTTCTAGATGAAGAGATCTTGACCAGAGTAGAAAGTCATCAAAAGACTTATGGCCTGTTTATAGTCCGTTCAGTTTTCCGACTTCAGTATCTAATTCGTCCGGTTTGGAGAATTTTTANATGTATATACTCCTTCGCCGTTTCCGATTACGACGACGACGTAGCGCAATAAAAAGTAATAAATCAATCATTGTACAGGTTAGATGAATATATTTACATTTTTCAAATCAGTATAACTTCAGTTTTCAGAAAAATACTATAAACTAAAATCCTGTTTCAAGATTCAGTTTTACGTGTAACCGGAAACTGAAACCTGATTTCGATTTATATTTCCTACAATCCGAATTGGACTCCCAATGCGGATTCGGAAACCTGACGGACTATAAACAGGCCATTAATAAACAAAGTATCTGAGACATGTGGTGGTTTATAAATTAAAGATACAATGATTAGTTTGGCTCCAACTACACTCAATTTGAGATGTAAAGTTTCAGTTTCACCTGGAACTTTAGTGGGACATTCAAGTAATACANCTCCAACTACACTCAATTTGAGATGTAAAGTTTCAGTTTCACCTGGAACTTTAGTGGGACATTCAAGTAATACAGACTTAACTGTTTCACGAATATAAACAAGTAAACCACCTCCTTCTCTCTGTCTGTTTTTTCTAAATGAAACAAACCCAGGAACTTGAAAAGATTGGAAGTTGTAGTCCTCACAAAGTTTTGTTTCACATATTCCAAGAAGAATGATGTTAGAATTCATTAGTAAAGAGTGGACTTCATCAANTTTTGTTTCACATATTCCAAGAAGAATGATGTTAGAATTCATTAGTAAAGAGTGGACTTCATCAATGAGGATTTAAGTCCACAAATATTAATTGAAGCGAAAGTGAGGCCTTTGCTGAATTCAGATTTGAAAGCATTAATCATTTCATNTTTTGTTTCACATATTCCAAGAAGAATGATGTTAGAATTCATTAGTAAAGAGTGGACTTCATCAATGAGGATTTCAGTCCACAAATATTAATTGAAGCGAAAGTGAGGCCTTTGCTGAATTCAGATTTGAAAGCATTAATCATTTCATANAGTCCACAAATATTAATTGAAGCGAAAGTGAGGCCTTTGCTGAATTCAGATTTGAAAGCATTAATCATTTCATAAACAGTATTCATTGATTCAGCAGGTTGTCTATGAATGATAGTGTCATCAAGTGCTAGATTTGGTAGTGTTACATTTATAATTTCCTGTGAAGTTGCACATGAGTGAGTCCGAGTACAAGAGGCACAAAGCCAATTCGATTTTCTTAGTTCAGCATATTCAGTAGAAGACATTGATTTATAACATTTTCTGTGGGCAACAGTCCCACATACAGAACAAATAAGCGTATGTTGACCCTGCAGAATGAGTACTTGACAGATACCACATGAAGGTGTCATCCTGCAATGGAAAGAAGTCTAGGCAGTAAACAATTCTCAGTGAAATCAATTGTTTCCAACGTCAAGATAATTAATATGAAGACTGATAAATTGAGTAAAGATCCAGAAGTTTCTTACCCAAATATTGGGCTTGGAATTGGGGAGAGGGAAGTTACTTTTCTTACAGATTGATCATATGATGGTATTTCAATTGTCACTCCCCTCTCCTCCAATTCCTAGCTCTTGTAAATCCTGTTGATTAGCTATGATGATTAAAGGTCATAGAGTGATTCCTTATGGTGATCTTATTTGATTCCAATTTACAATTGAACGAGGTAACACAAGAAGAATTCAGCTGTACTGTTCACTAATTTTGTAGCAATTGTTGGACTTGGTAGTTCCGGAAAAAGTACCGTCATCCAATTATTACTTCGCTTCTACGATCCGCAGAAGGACCAAATAAAATTGAATATGCACGACGTGAAAGATCTGGTGTGGAAGAATAATTTTGGCCGAATTATTCCTCATGCCGAATATTCGTTTCACCCCTAGTATAAACTACTATTGCACATAATTTTTATTGAATCAAGATTCGTTTTGTCTCAATTCACGAGAACGTACAGGAGTCAATTTTTAAAACACTAATGAATTTTATATACACTCCAATATACTAAATCTAATAAAATTATTGATTCATTTCTTAGGATTATCTCGAAAAAATTATCTAAAAAATTGTCCGCTATAATAACTATAAGCATCCGGTATCCGACAGAGTTTTATGCGCCGGATATCCGCAGCACACCTAGTTAACATGAATCTAAGCAAATTTAAATGAAGATATAAGACTTTGAATTAAAATTATGAAATTTCAATGAATTTGTACTAACTATAATTAATTTGCTTCTATTTTTATATTTGTCCAATCATAATGAATTTACACGACTTCATAAGGTACATCAATATCAGACCTGAGCAATTGCAATAAGTTACTAATGACGTTGTCAGAATTATGGTTTACTAGGTTATTATACTATATAGTACCTACGACGCACAATCCAACGTCATACTCTCGCCGTCAGATATCGTTTGGAATTCACGTCCAGTTCATTTAAAGAAAAAATATTTAAATATTTTCAGGTTTTAGAAAGAAAAGTCTTTCGAAAGAATTATGCAGATTTTAAGAATATTAGGTCTTTTAATGCTATTCTCCAAACAATCCTTCTAATTCCATTTAATGAAATAATTAATTTCAAGATGGTTAGGAGGAAGCCAAAATTGGACGGGAGCCCAACTATGGTGAAGTTCTTGTTTGGCGAGAGTGGAAGTAGGAGTGTCAGGTGGGGTTTACAGCAACTTATACTTAAGAGGGAATAGTCATAAGTCGCCCTATCTAATTTAAGTAAATCTTAGCTTTTCATCGATTTTAAAGTAATTAAAGTCGTTTGGCAGAAGGATTTAGACAAACGAACTGAGGGAACCGAATTATAGCTACCTGACAAGCTTAGTTTTTTAAAACAAGAACAAAGAAGAAAGTATGCTGAAGGGAAGAGTAGCCTAAAATCCATCCCTTCACAACGGATGCTGGTGTGGCGTGGTGGTATTTGCTTACTGATTTTAATACAGAGCTCGTGGGCTGGAGTAAGGCAGAGCCCGCTGCATGATACAGCCCAGCTAAAAATCTCCTTACTACAGCCCACTGCTACAGCTCAGCCAAAAATCACGTTACTACAGACCATTCCTACAGCCCAGCAAAAATTTCCGCTCCAACAGCCCATTACTACAGCCCACTGCAAGTCTAGATGCTTATTTAAAATTATAAATACGTCCGGCAAGCAACCCTCTTTCCTTTTCGTTTTATTCAAATCTGGGTGAGAAGTCTCACCATTCAATTTTGAAGATATGAATACAGGACTCTGCATTATATGCTGTGAAGTGTTGAGTGGGCCCAGTACCCACATCAACAATCAAAACTGAAGGGCATCTTGTCCATCATAGGTGCACTTCCATGCCCACCAACCGCCGTTTGTCGAGTGTCCAGTTTGCGGCCGAAAAGGTATTGGCGTTGAAAATATTGTGGTAACACTTAATTGTGAAAGACCTGCGTCCGACAGCAGCTGAACCTGGCCTGGATTTATTGGCTATGGCTACAGAAGCTGCAGGTATTGACCTAGCGAGTGGTGGGAATAAGGAGTGCTTACCAGACGAGCCCCATAAAACACTGAACCCTGCTGATATTTGTTACTCCCCATGGTTCCCAAAGTGCTCAATAGCTTTCCGAAACACAACTCAAAAGTTTCTCCATAACCAAAAGAAGCATCCATGCACAAAGTGCAACTCAAAATTTGCCAAGTTCCATGACCTAATTAAAAATATTCGAAAATACCACTAACAATATATTTAAAAACCTTAAAAAAAATAATAATAAAATCAAACAATAATAATAATAATAAAAATCAAAAAAAAAAATTAAAAAAAAATTAATTAAAGAATCAAAAAAAAAAGTCGAAGCCAGTGATGTTAGATTTTAAGCGCATGTAAATAAGGAAGCTGGTCTTGACGCCTATCGCCCAGCAAAAAATTCCATGACTACCGCCCATGACTGAAGATCATAAGAACCTAACCTAAAAATTCTAAACTAAAGGTTGGATTTAGGCATCGGTTGCCAAATACTGCATCCTGATGTTACATCCCAATGATGCATCCTAACGCTACATTCCAGTGTAACGTGCACGTTAATCAATAAAATATTTCAGCTGTAATTAGTTATCAAGCGAAAGAAATGGCGGCGCGCAATTCCCTTCGTTTGAGCGAGCCTTCGGCTCGTTCACACACCGCGTGGAAACAGGTCTGAATACCTGAACGCGATATCCGTTACAGGTATGCAATCAGGCTCAACTAACCCAATCACGATTGTGCATGTTACCGATCCGTGTTTGCGTGAATACGTCTAGGTTGGATTTAGGCAGCGGTTGCTAAAGCTTTATATAACTTATGCAGGGATGTAGCAATTTGCTGGGCGGTAGGCATCGCTGCCTTACTCCGACCAACGCATGTACAAAAAGGACAATTGTAAATGCCTGCTTCTAGTANCCCAGTTCGAGATTAATATCTCCAACAAAAACACTTTAAAAAATAAAATATAAAGAAAATTTACAGAAACCTAAAAACCTAACTAGAACCGAAAAAGAACATCCAAGCAAAACCTAAATAAAACAAGAAAATTAAAATTTAGAGAAACCTAAAAAAATCCTAAAGAAAATCTAACAAAAAATGGCTTTAAATATCTAATGATTGATGTCAGTTTTGTCATCTGTAGTGTGTAAAGTGACTCTGACTCTCATGACTCTGACTCTATGAATTCTTTGGGAGTCAGAGTCATTATATGACTGACTCACTCCGTTTGAGAGTCAGAGTCAACTCATCAGTAGCAGACTCATGACTCATGTGCATTTCTTGCCCAGAAGCCGATTTTTGGTATTCATTCATGTTCAAACACGTTTCATTCATCTTATCCATTGAATTCATTTTACTTAAGAATGTTTACTCTTTCTGATATAAATCATCTGTTTGTTTTGTGTTCGTCCCATTTTTACGGACTTTTAATTAAGAATGAAGGATGATTGTATTGTGTTAAATGTGGAAAATTCTCCAGTTAATAAAAGTCAAAGTTCATCAACATCGATTCAACATAATCTAAATTTACAAAAGGAAAGAAAAAAGCAAAGTGACGTCTACAATTTATAGAAATTTTATACAATTTATAGAATTTTTTTCAATATTTAAAAGAAGATATTGAACATTTTTTAATGACTCAGAGTCAGAGTCAGAGTCATGACTCAAGAATAAGCTCGCGAAAATATGGGGAGTCAGAGTCAACTCCTAAATTACAGTAAGTAAGAGTCAGTGACTCGGGAGTCAATGAATTTGACTCAGTGCGATTTAAGAGTCACTTTACACATTAGTCATCTGCTTGAAGTTTACGATCCGGACCATTACCTTTGTGTAGGTCATACCAATAATTTTTTTTGCACTTTAAAAATCTTTTTAAAAAAACTTCAACGCCTACAATGTTAGAATTAAAATTTACGCTTAATTTCCTAAGCTGTTGATATATGATTTACCTGAGTTCGCGGGAGGAACGAGAAACAAATCATTTTTGTTGGTTTTTAATTTTTTTAATTTTTAATTTGAAATTTTTTTGATTGGTTTCTGTTCCGAATTTTTAAATTTTTTTGATCGATTTTGGTTCCAAATTTTTTTAATTTTTTAGGAATTATTTGTTTGCTATTATTAGATTGTTTGTTTCCAATATTTTAATTTTTTGGGAGTTATTTCTAGTCTTAACTTATTTTTAACTAATTATATCTTATTATTTTTGAAATTATTTTTATTATATTTTAGTATTTTTAGTTTAGTTTATCTAATTTTAATTTCTCTAATATTAATTTCTCTAATATTAATTTTTCTAATATTAGTTTTTCTAATTTTTATTTGTCCAATTTTATTATTTTTTCTAAAAATCGTAGGGACTAGCTAATTCGATTTCTTTGAAGAGCCCTGAGAAAATGTCTTTAATATGTTGTAGAAATACTTCGGCGGTACAAATATTCTGCAATATAAAAATCGATTTGCCCGTCGTCTCCGAATCTTTTCGCCTTTTTCTTCAATCCACCCCAAATACTCTCGATGGTGTTTGTATAAATATTAGAATCGTTGGGTGGACGAAGTTTTCGGAATGGTTGACTTGGTGTTCCCCACCACCCCGTTTACAAAGTTGAAGGTTTTCGTATATGCGGGCACAATCGCTGAGTATAATTGTACCGCCGGCTATCCGACGATTAATAATGGGCCAGAGGGTCTCTCCGCTCTTATTAGGCACCAATGACATGAATGCCTCTTTGGATTCCCGGCAAATACCACCGAAACCCATAAGTCTTGATTCACAAGAACTCGTCCGCGGTGGTATTTGCGGATCCAAAGATAGCTTTCGTCTATTTCAACGTGCAACTCCGGTTTGCCAATGCATATGTCAGACCGGGAAAGCACGCTCAAACAGACAGGCAGTAGCTGTACCAGTCAACTACACATTCTTTTGAATGTCCCACTTCTCCAGCTGCTGCCGCCACTGGTATCTGGTAAAACCAGTGCAGAGGGAGCTCTAAGACCGACAACAATGAGATTTTTGTGCCACCGAACCAGGTGTTAACTCCGATCAACTTGTTAGGTCGACACCTAGTTGACACCTTGGAACACCTGGTTCCTTGGGACAATACCATACGTGACATTCCGAATTGTTGCCGGTCTTACTATGACGCACTGTCACGCTTTCGCTGTCCACACGGCACAAAGGCCTTTCTTCAACATTTAGAAAGCCCGTGTGGATAGCGAAAGCAAAAGCGTCCTTCTCACTCTGTACGACCACACCACCAGTCTAAAAGGATTGGCTCTTAAAAGGGCCATTGTTTGTTCACTAGTAAGAGTTAGGTCCATATTTGAATTAATTGGTGAGGCCACAGACTTATCACCCAGAATGACGCAAAATGAAAAGAAAAGAGTACCTAGGCTCTATGCCTATTTATATAACTTTGGACTCGCTGTAGCAATGGGCTGTAGCAACGGACTATAACAACCGACAGTAAGAATGGGCTGTAGTAAAGGGGTGTAGTAACGTGATTTTCTGCTGGGCTGTAGTAATGGCCTGTAGTAAGGAGATTTTTTTTCTGGGCTGTATCATGCAGCGGGCTCTGCCTTACTCCAGCCCACGAGCTCTGTATTAAAATCAGTAAGCAAATAACACCACGCCACACCAGCAACCATTGTGAAGAGATGGATTTTAGGCCACTCTTCACTTCAGCTTACTTTCTTCTTTGTTGTTGTTTAAAAAATCATAAGTTTTTCAAGTAGTTATAATTCGACTCCCTCACGTTGTCTGCGGAAAACCTGCCAAACGACTTTAATTACCTTAAACTAGATGAAAACTAAGACATACTTAAATTGGAAACGGCAACTCACTAATGTTCCCTCTTTACAAATATTTTAGTAAAAAAACGGGGACTTAACCCTCTGCAGACTAGCATTTTTTTTTCAAAAAAAAAATAACAGTTGTCTATTTTTCTTGCCTTGCTTGCTTTTTTGGACAATATTAAAAAAATCATACCTTATTTTATTTTCATTTTCGGTCAAAATTTCAATTCAAGATTCGGATTCAGCTACATCATATTAGTCTAGGAAAAAAGTTTTGTCTAAATCGGAAGGTGGTTGAACAGTGCCATTTCCTCCAAAGTTATGAAGGAAGAAAAAAACACTCACTGACAAATGATTTGGAACCATAAACGTTGTTGAGTCACAATTTCATAAAACATGTTACGTCAACAATGGACGAAGGAAAATCTTTTGATCAGTCCTTGATGCCAAAGACTAGGGTTTCGAATGACTCCCATTTTCTTCAGAGTCAGAGTCGTGACTCACTGACTCCCACTTTCACACTAAGTCAGAGTCATGAATTTTAATGAATCCGTGACTCTTATAGAATCACTTTTGCAGCTTGAGTCAGAGTCATAACTCTGTGACTCTAATATGACTCAGTGACTCAGATTCATAGAAATTTTATATTTTTTCTTTATACAGTAAAATGAATATAATATTCAAAACTACAAATGAGTGATACAAAAAAGCTAAGTCACCTGGTTTTTTCGCTTGGACTCTT
Source organism: Holacanthella duospinosa (assembly GCA_002738285.1). Classification (NCBI taxonomy): domain Eukaryota; kingdom Metazoa; phylum Arthropoda; class Collembola; order Poduromorpha; family Neanuridae; genus Holacanthella; species Holacanthella duospinosa. Next base: position 77,183 of record NIPM01000437.1, on the reverse strand, counting down.
AAATTTTCGAAATTCTTTTTTATTTTTGATTCAATTTAAAATTAATTAGCTCACTTGCAATATTTACACTGATGCTTCGTGTCAACTCTATCAAAATAATCGATGATTGAATACATCGGAATGTTTTGAACTTTTATTTATTGACAATGTTCAATTAACTCATTTTTATAGCGAAATTATCAAACCGCACTTCTAAATTAGCACGAAATCTAAGTTCAAAATTTTGAATAACTGAAAAGTTTTTGGATTCGATTTCGACTGATTACTGTTGAATTTAGATTTAGCTCACAGTTTGTACCGAGACTTAAACTTCGATTTCAATTTCGACTGAAAAATTGAATTAAATTTCGATTTTAATTTCGATCTTTTTCGAATAACGGATTTCGAATTCGAGTACCTTAAAATTATGAATTTGTTTTAAGTATAAAACTTTGTCTATTTTAAGAAAACTCCGTTTTATTATACATGCTTGAAACTTATCTCCAGATGTTTGTATATTTTAATTTCGATGGTTTGAAATATTATGGATTTCGATTTTGAGAAACTTAAAACCATACATTTAAATCTAAACTATTTAAAAATATGAATTATGGTTTAGATTTAAAGTTCTTTAAAATCAATGATTTCAACTTACATTTCTATTTCAAATGGTTATTGTCTACTTCGATTCTGATTGTGAGTTGAAATTTTTAGAAGCGTTCAATTTAGATTTTTATTAAAATCTGGAGTTCGATTTCGATGTGTAGTGGTGTAAGTTACAAGGTGCTTCAAACTAAACACGAGCTGCGTGGCAGCAAACTCCCACTCTCAGAGTTGTTGTGGGTTGCAGCAGCTGAAAAGAATTGGGTAGTACAAAAATGGCAAAATGTAAGCAGTAATGCTTTGTTGCTTGAGAGTCATGACTCTACTTAATGAGTCACAACTCAGAGTCCCTTTGGAAAAGCAAGAGTCACGAGTCAGGTGACACAGTCACGAATCAGTGAATTCCATTGCTCGAGCGAGTCAGTAACCAAAAACCATTGACTCCGAGAAACCGATGAGTCAGTCAGTCACGTGACTCAGAGTCATTCGCAACCCTACCAAACACAAATAAAAATGTCGTGCTTTTCTGATTCTGGATAACACTTTCCCGTAATTTGCCCAACTATGGATTGGTAGCCGCGGGTGTCTTCGAAACATAAATAAACCTCAAGTAGATGAAAATAAAGAGGTTCAAAATAAAGTTGCCGCAGGTACAGGTTCTTCTAGAACCTGCACCTGAACCTGAACCTGCATTGCAGGTTGTAGATAACAGAAACCTGAACCTGAACCTGATGTTTCAGGTGCAGGTCCATAAGGAACCTGTACCTAATACTGCCATTCAGGTTCAGGTTGTTCAAGAACCTGAACCTGAACTTAAACCTGAACAAGAAAACCTGCACCTGAACCTGAAACCAAAAAATATATACTCAAATGATGGTTCAGAAATTTTTCAGCGGCTGGATTTTATTGTCCAATGTACGTAGTATATAATTAAATGTTTCCAAGCATCTTATGTTGAACTGATCTTAAAACATAGTCACGAAAATTGTTCACGTCCTTTGATTTGATCGAACCTTTTCGACATGTTGTGGTTCGAACTGTCTCAGGGATCATCCGTCTTCGCTTAGGATTTACCAGGTCTGTTCTTCCAGAAAACATTCTTTCACAAGGACGCAAGTCCCAGAAGCTGCTAGATAGTCAAGCGCCATCTTTGAAAGGTTTGGGTATATGGCTTTCTGCATCTAATATATATAATTTTCGATTGGAATTTATTTTGCGAACCGATTTGACCTGGTCCCTCGTCCCACGAGCAGTGATGCCAACGTTTTGTCCCAAAATCGTAACGGTAACTACCGTTGCGTTTCATTTTCGTTTCACTATTTTGATCCGATATGTGACATTAGAGTAGAACATGAGCAGAAATTATCTTATATATTTTATAAGTCTTATATGACATATATACATATCTTATATAGCATATATATTTATAAGTCTTATACGTTGGCATCACTACTTACGATTATCAATTTGCCTTTTTATTTGGTAATTTAAAGTGGTGGGCAGAGCAACCTGAATCAAATCTGTGCAGAGGTTAAATTCTCATCGGGATACAATGGCCTAGTACTTTTAGTGAAACATGGGTATTGAAAATTTTAGGAAGACGAGTCTGTTGGAATGGATTAAAAAAATTTTCCTTCCACCATGACAAAATTCCATGTTTAACAGTCTGCTGTTCATGGAATTGGCTTTTCATCCAAATATATTTGTACCTCATCCTTTTGTCCAACCTCGCTCTCTTCATTTGACTCTCAAATAAATAGTCTGGATGAGATTTTCTTTTAGAGTTATCGGGCTGCTCAACATTTGTAGATGAAATTGGAGGTGTGTATGATTTTTCCCACACTTCCTTGACAATGATTAATCAGGTGAATTCACTGATTGAGAAGGATTGTCAATTCACAAACGACTCACATTCACATAGTCAAAATACACGATTCTAAACTCCAGTACCACCACGAAAATAACAGAGATGGGCAATTTGATCGCACAACTTAAAAAGTTTGTCAATCTCTTGAGTTTTGAGTCTTGATTTCAGGTTCCATTATTTAGAACCTGAATCTGCACCTGCATCTGAACCTGCTTTGAAGGTTCCTGCACATGGTTACCTGAACCTGCACCTACTTTATTAGGTCCAGGTAAGTTAAAGACCTGGACCTGAATCTACCAAGCAGGTTCAGGTCCACTCTGTACCTGAACCTGCACCTGAAACCTGCTTTTGAACCTGAACCTGCGGCAACTATGGTTCAAAAAGCGAGCGGGACTTAAATTCCAAACAATACAAGTCATTAGCGAGTAGGAAGTTTGTCGAGTTAGGTAAAAGAGCTGAACACTGATTCTCTAACTCTTTGATTCTATCTTTAAAAATTGTTGTTTAGGTGGAGGAGCTAATGGCCAAGCTCCAAGAATAATGTATTATATTAGTAAAAGCAAATTTGAAAAATTCAAAATAATTTGAAACTAAGGAGATAAAATTAGAAAGCTAGAGAAAGTAAATACATGTTGCAAAGATTAAATTCCAATTTCAGGATTTTAATAGCTTGATTGAATATCAGAATTAATGGAATGGCAACAATGATGTATATAACATCATAAATATTAATAAAACCTGTGGCACCAAACCAACAGGGTTAGGAGATACAATACAAATTCTTTTCCAATAGTTGCCAGGATATAAGGAGTTTCGTCTTCAATTCACTTACAAACTTTTAACATAGGGAAATTATCGTGTTTTTTCCACAAATTAAGCGTCGTCCATTAACAGACGATTTAATTCATTACAGCAGTAACTCTTTTGCAGTTGTATTGAGTTTTGAAATTATTCCTAATTTGATTAACTTAGCCGACTATTAGCCATTAGATGGCATGGGAAAATTCAATTGTTTTGGTAAGATTATTGGCTATATTTGACTCATAATGTAATCTCTCAGATGGAAGATATAGATATATCCAGTGTTGCAAACAATGCAATTCAAGTAATAGTATTCCTATTCACTATTCTATTCATTGAATAGCAAAACAAATTGAATGCAATTTTTTTTCAAGACGAATGCGTTCACAAATTCTATTCACTTTTTAGGTTAAAACATTCACTAATCGGTATTCGTACTATTGGACCTTTTAAGATAAAGAAAGATTGTCGATGAGTAATTCAGACCACCCATTTATTTGACACTAATTATTAGGATTTCCCAATGAAAAAATCAACATATCAACATTGTCGGGGTGGGTGGTCGACATCATTTATTCGTTTATGGGAAAGATTCTGAAATACATTGTTTATATAGTAATTATCTTATTATTCTAGAAAGTGTCTTTTTATTCAAGCTTTTCATCATTGGCGCTGATGTATTCACTAAAAAACGCAATCGGCTGAACGATGCTAATTTTGAAATGCAGCTACTATTCAAAACCAATAAGAATTTCTGAAAGGAAGCAATGTGAACAACAATGCGATAATACAAATAATCTTTAATAATAAAATTACAAAAAAACCAATAATTACTCTAAGTTAAAGGAAATCTCGCTCGACAATGAGTTCCCAACTCCCATTGTTGAGGATTCTGATTCCCTACTAAAGTTAAAACCAAGCTACTCAAGTTTTGTCCAAATCAGAATGAGTCTCTAGACTCCGGGCCATTGGTTTTTATACCCTCTAAACCTTAGCGTGTCTCGTGCACAAAAACTATTATTACACTAGTGTAATAACAAAACAGGAAAATATAAAAATAAACTAAACCTAAGCTTACTAATTTCCATAATTAGTAACAAAAACAAAGAGAAGAAAATAAAGACAAAGGTTAGTCAACATTTCCATAAATTATCTAATAATAATTTATAAACATAATCATACAGCTCACTTTTAACTAAAAATGCACTAGAACTGTAACAATAGTTTTAATTCAAGATGTTATGTACGCAATGTTTCCGTGGAAGAGTAGATAGCACAAGGCGGTAAATACCGCACAGTTAAACTCTGCCACACACCCGGCCCTAAAAGACCCCAAAAATTATTTTTACCGACAAACACCCTAACTAATGGATCATTTTTGGGATGGATGACCCTAAGTATTTCCTACAGCACAGTGACTTATGAACCTAGGAACCTAAGTATTCTCATTCTGTACAGTTGAACTCGGTCATAAACCCCTCACTCAAAGACCCCAAAATTTATTTAAAATAAAACACCCTAACTCTTGTAGCATACGTGAAATGGAAGATCCCAAGAATTTACATTCTCAACCACGGACACGTGAACCTAAGTAACTAAGTCTACGATGTTGCCACATCCCACAAACTTATCCAAACATGTTTAAACCTGTCGTAACCTATGAACCTAACAATTCACGTTCTCCACCACGGACTTAAGAACCAAATTAACTCACCAACCATTGACCTAAGTCTGCTGATGTATTCACTAAAAAACGCAATCGGCTGAACGATGCTAATTTTGAAATGCAGCTACTATTCAAAACCAATGAGAATTTCTGAAAGGAAGCTTTTGTCAAATTTTTTTCTCATGTGATTTTGTTTTTTGAATAAAAAATTTGGATTGTCAAGATTTAGAAGATAGGGAAAATAATTTCGAAGGAATAGTGAATTGAATAGAATAGTGAATAGCTATTCACTAATAGTGAATATGAATAGTATTCACTTTTCATATAAATGAATATAGGAATAGGAATACTATTCGAATTTTCAGTGAATAGTTGTAACACTGGATATATCTCCCATCTGCCATCGTGTATGACCATTCCAGACAATTCTAATTCGGTTGAGATATATTTTGAAAGAAATATTCTACAATTTCAAATTTTAGAATATGTTCCGTTCATCACCCATTCACAGTCAGCTGCTTCTACACCTGCCGCGCTACAAAGTTGGCTTTAAGAATATAGATGAGAAAGTCAAATTAGGATAGCAATTAAGGTAAACTAATCAGGACCACAATTCATTTAAAATTAGTTATAAATAATCGGTTATGAATTGCTATTAAATTTTTTATTTTGCGTATTTTTCTACTCTAATCTTATTTCCAGCAAATCCTCTACAATCAGAATATCTACTTGCACACAAACATATGTAAATGAGAAATTCTCTCAGTAGATAGTACAGGACGGTAAATACCGCACAGTTAAACTCGGCCACACACCCGGCCCTAAAAGACCCCAAAAATTATTTTTACCGACAAACACACTAACTGTTGGATCATTTTTGGGACGGATGACCCTAAGTATTTCCTACAGCACAGTGACTTATGAACCTAGGAACCTAAGTATTTTCATTCTGTACAGTTGAACTCGGTCATACACTCCCCACTCAAAGACTCCAAAATTTATTTTCACCAATGAAACACCCTAACTTTTGTAGCATACGTGAAATGGAAGACCCTAAAAATTTACATTCTTCACCATGGACATGTGAACCTAAGTAACTAAGTCTGCGATGTTGCCACATCCCACAAACTTATCCAAACATGTTTAAACCTGTCGTAACCTATGAACACAAGTATTCTCATTCACCACCACCACCACACCCATGTTTGACGGCCAGGTATCAAGCAAGAAGAAAATGTCAAAGAAACAAGCAGAAAAGGAAAAGTTGGACTATCTGATGCAAAACAATACCAGTATCCTGTACAACACCAAGCAAAAGAAAGCAGAAACTTATAATTTATAACATCAACTATAGCTACAATCCATTTAAAACAACGTCATTTGAATTTTTCTTTTGTGGAGTTTGAAAATAAAAAAAGGAAAATCTACACAATCGCAAAGAATTTTGTCATTTAAGGAACTTTTTCTCCTTTTGTTTATGATTTTTCATATAAAATTTGTTTAAAATAATACACAAAGTCAGAGTGTAGAAAATTACGGTATTTTTTGGAAAAATACGTATAATACGTTTAGTACATAATACCGTAAAATACCTCTTTGATAAAAAATCTATAATACTTATAATACCGTATAATACAGTTTACTCCCTCTGATAAAAATACGTATAATACGTGTAATACCGTATAATACCGTATAATACCCCAAGTAACGTTTTTTCCAAAAAAAAAATAACTAACGTTTATGGAACTATCGAGCCTAATAAAATATATCGAACCATCGAGCACAATCTTTACTAATACGATTTAAAATTTAAATTTATGTAAATCCAACACCTTACTTCATTTTGTTGACTGAGTTAGTGACTGAGTTAGTGTGCGTTTGCTAGTGTTTCTTCAAACGATCGATTATGGCTCCGTGATTCGATTCATATATTTTACACTTTGCCCAATTAACCAGAGGCCACCCGTTTAGAAACATAATTATGAATACAAAATTTTTATCAATAAAATATGCTAATTAAACCGTGTATTACTTTGTTAGTGTGAAAACACATCAAAAATACACAAAAGAAACAATAATATCAAAAATACTAATGATACTGTTGTATTTTTAGACGATTTATTATATACGAATTATACGTCAACGTATTATAAGTAAGGTACACTCAATGTAAAGTGCAACTAAGTGTTGTGTTGAACAATGTTTCATTAAAGGTCACGTATAATTAGTGTTTCGAGAAAGTTTAGGCTAAAAACCTACAAATGAAGTGTTTTTTTTTAGCAAAGTTGATGTTGGCGAAAAAATTTTCCACTTCGTGCATGATTTTTGGCTGACTGTGTGAATCAGAGTTATAGGCAGAAAATGATTAAGACAATAGATTAAATATATATAATTTACGTATGGAACCTCAATAGACCAATTTTTTTTAATGATTCTCTAATCTTGTACATTACAGATAATAACCCGTAATATTAAATGTGAAAGCTAGACTTATATGCATAAATTCTCAGTTAAGGAGTCGGATTCATTTTCAACAATAGGATTTCCAGATGTAAATCGATTAATCATATCCAACGCATTCGACGTTTGTTCAATTGATACAATGTGTCCAGCATTACGCACAACTAAGAAGCCCAAGTTTTTGAAAGCTTTATAGTATCCCGCAACATTGTCGTTGACTTTCCAGATCAGTTTCTTTGCTTTGAGAAAACATTTTGTCCATCGCCACTTTAAATGTTTGAACATTTCTTCAGTGCTAACCGGAGGTACAACAATATCTAAATTTCCATTGTAAAATAATATGCGATAACTTTCAGGTGCATTCAGAAGCTTCACGAGAGAACTTGTCATAGATTTTGGAATGTCGCTTTGTAAGTAATTTATGACTTTTATAGAACGTAATAAAAACGTTTCATTCATCTTTGCATGAATCGCAGAACGCACATGTGGTTGATTGAGAATACTAACAAAAGCAGCTGGGTCAAGTATGGACTTGCTTAATAGTATGTTGTAGTAGTAAGTGTATCCCGTCACATTTGTGAAATAAGAACGTCCAGTTCGTTCGAGATCGGAAAAAAGTGAATTGGTGACCTAAAATTATATTAAACATTTAAACATGTGTGAGAAGCGACGGTTTGTTGTAACGGCATACATTAAGCGATGTAGGTATAGCATTCTGGCGCCGAGTAATGGCTATTAATTCTACATCTCTGTTGTGAATACAGCAGGTTGTTCAACATTGTTGTTTTTTGGAAACATAATATAAAAGTTTACTTTGTCTTCAGAATCATAAATGTCAATATAAACGCACAACCATAGGTAATTCGCGAAATGGTAAAAATACACCATTTAAATATTTATTTATTTTAATATGAAAATATTTTGCCGAATCAGTAGATATCGCTGCAAAAAATTTAAAACGGAAGTCACGGGATATTGATGATAATATCCTGTGATTTTCGTGATACAGAATGTGCACCATGATCCCGTTATTAGTGACTACGTTAGGTCTGACATATTGTCCTATTCAGACCTCATTTGGAGGTCGGTTCTTGATTTTTTCACTTTTGTTCTCTTTTTGAAGTTTGCTCCCAATAAAGACTCTCTATTTATCTTTCATTTATGTTCATCCGCTTTGTTTCAAGTTTAAAATTTCCCGTCAAACCTAGTATGCTATTTCTAGGTTTTCTCCAGACAAAGATATTTTGTTTATGTCAAAATTAAAATTCGTAAATGCTATTTTGCTTCTATTTTCCAAGAAACATAATCGATGGCTGAGTTCATTTTGATTGTCATCTGAAATTATCTAATATGACCAGAATGAGTAGGCGCTGTTCGATATTTGCCGACTACCTTAATCCGTTTACGGCAATAGTGTATTCGAATGGATTACTACGAATGGATTACTACGAATGGATTACTACGAATGTATTGTAATTTGGGTACTATGGAGTGGAAACGCTTGTACATTAAGAAACTAGTTACATTAAGAAACAAAGAAACTATACATTACATTGTAATGTATAGTTTTGAAATGGTAATAAAATCTGTTAAAATTACCTTGGATGACTCTTTGTATTCTCCAAGTCTGATTAATATTCGCGCTTTTTCTTCTTCGACCTGGAAATATTCTAGCTCGATGCCGTCTATCAACCCAATACTATACAAATGATCTCCATGGCTAAGCATATTGATTGGAGGTATGTAGGCATTTCCAAGAGCAATTCCTTTAAGGTTTATTTTTCTCCGCATGTGTCGGAGTCGCTGATTTTCCTGGTAAATTTTGTACGCAGTTCCAAGCATAAACTTTCCTGCGTACAGTTTACAAATGAAAAATCTGTTTTAGTATTTTTGTCCTGAAAATTAGGCATCGGATAAGATTATTGAGATGGTTCTAATGGTTTTTGCCATCCACATCTATCATGTGGATAGCTATGCATCGTTTTTACCTTATTAAGACGACCCGCTTTGCACCAATTAAAACTGCGTATTATTAGGAGCTATCTCAAATGAAAAACAGAAGTATAAGCACTTTTCATCAGAACTTTCCACGATAGTTTCACTTCACCCTAAATTATCACTAACGAGATGAGCAAGGCTACTTTTTTAATGTTTACTCTAATTTGATAAATTATATTTCTCCATGCATAAAATCACAGGGTACATGTGCAAAATGTGATTATCGTTTTCTTAGGGCAAACATCATTTTTATTAACAGAATAAGCATTTCTTTCTTGATAATCTCGTAAATTTACTTGATGCCACTCTAATGTTACTCTGAAGGTAAACTCGAAATAGTTGTCTAAAAATTAAAAATATTTTAATATAAAGTTTTAAATATAGTTTGTGCATCATGACTTCGGTTAAACAGTAAAAGATTTCATTTTTATACATCATGTTACACAAACATTTCATTTTAAATTTTTTAAATTTGGTATTTTGTGGGATTCTACAAATATGAAAAGATGTTTGTTTTTAATTTAATAAGACAATTTTTTTAATAGAAACTGAATTTTGATAAACAATATATGAAGAATGTACGAAACTTATAAAATTTGTCTAGAGTAATGGGATTAGTGAAATGCACTTCGTAAGTGGACCCGGAACTCGGGTTAACGATATTTCCGCTGTTGTGTTAGAGAATCTAAATTGAAAGATTTGTCTATTTTTTGATAACTGAATAAATTATATAAATATAAAAGGCATTTCCATACTTTATTAATAGTTAAAGTGGTTGCAAATTAAAAATTAACTTTTGATAGGAACTTGATTTATATGTAAAAATAGTCTGTAAAATTTTAAGTTTTCGTATTAATTCCAGAAATTTTTTAAACGCTTTGTTTTTGTGTTTGAGTGATACTCTAACGTTATATGAAAAATTTTTAATCACTAGTTTTTATAAAATAATAACACTATAATTGTGTTACCTCCATATGATTGTCCAGTTAGGAAGAAATCATTTCGAGCGTACATTGGAAACAAACGAAAAAATTGTTTTAGGAATTTGTACAGATTGTTTGATATTTCTTCCTCAGTTGTTGAGTATCCCATTGGAGAATCGGTAAAGCTGAATCCTAAACATAATAGCGAAATGAATCATACATCTCTTCAGATTATAATTATTTTCCAACAAACAGTAAAGTCATGTGTATGTCCAGTACAACAGGTCGCACATCAGTAGTTTCACAAAAAATGTCTAGCAACCCGTACGTACCGCGAACACTGAGCTATGATAAAGGCGTGACTTTGTAGAGCATTCTCTCATTTGTAAGTCGTCTACAACACGTCAATAAGTCTTGATTGCGTCGTTTACAAGTCATTGTAATGAAGAAACAACGACTGATCGTCTATCAGTCGTATTTTTTTTATTACACAAAAAAAAATTGGGGTTTACGATTTTGGTAAATTTTAATAATTATAGTAACAATTAAAAAGTAACATTAACATTTAGTTGAGTTTGCTGAAGTAAAAAAAAATTTTTTTACAGAATTTTTGAACATTATGAAAGTCGGTTTAAGTTTTGTTAAAACATCAGGAAGATCATTGATAAAACAAGTAAAAAAATTAGGGTCCCCAATACACTTCCTTGAATCAGTCCAATCAAAAGGTCTTTCACTGATGAATGTCTTCCACTTAGGTCGATAAATTGTCTACGGCCATTAATATAATCACGCAACCAAAAATCTGAAATATTATATTTGGTCTTGAGTGTGTGTAGCAACTTTTCTTTATAATGAGAACGGAAGGCATTTCTTAAATCTATACTAATTAACGCACATACTTTACGATTACCTACATGATTTTTAATTTTATCGATAAATCAAAACATAATCAGTTGAAAATCCAGGTCTACAACAAACTGATATTTACTAATGAAAGGTTTTTTAACATCAAATTTGTTAATTTTTTAATATACAATTCTTTTAACAAAGTCATTATGAAAGGAGATTCCCTACCGGGCAAAAATATTTATTAAAATGTGCATTTTGTACATTAAAAATTGGAATAATTCTACTCACTTTTAACTCCTGCGGAATTTAACCTATTTCAAATGATATATTACATAATTCCAAAATGCTTTGTTTAAACTTAGGATAATTCATTAAGATTGATACCATTTTTTACACACTCCAGTATAATCAACAAAACATGACTTTTTTTATGTTTCCAAGCCATTATCAATTCAGCGATAGAACCCGAGTTAGCATAAAAACAATCTTCATTGATGGGTTTAATACATTCACACTGATCTAATGGATCAAGTAGAATAACTTGTCCGAATGGAAGTTTGCAATAATAATCATTAAGCTAATTACTATTTAAATTAGCATAGTTACGTAACATTTGTTTTAATTAAGATTAAATATATTATGAAGAGTATCTCAAATTCCTTTACCTTTTATGTATTTTTGAACTCATTTCCACATTCTAAGTTAGTAAAGATTTTAATACTTTTCTTAAGTTCATACTTGTGAGTTAAATTGAACGAATTTTTCTTTAGTTTCTAAACCGTCTACAAGTCTACTGCAAGTTATCTACAAATTTCTACAAATCGTCCACGAGCCTCATACATGTCGTCCACGAGTCGTCTTTAAGTCGTTTTCAAAGTGTATACCAGTCGACTTCAACTTGTCTACAAGTCGACTACGTATCATCCACGAGTCAACTACAAGTCGTATACCAGTCGTCTAAAACTCGACTTCAAATTAGCTTTAGAATTACTCTATGATGAGAACAAACTTGAAATACTTGAATAGCAAAAATCCAAAAGGAACAGAAACAATTGTTTTGCATTTGTTTTAGTTGACAACTATTTCTACTAGTTTTAAATTCCCGAACTATGTAAGTTGCAATATTGAAGCTAATTATAGACATTGCGTCTGGGCTGGACAGACGGACATGACGGTCTTATAAACCACTCCAGCTTTGCTGGTCGCAGATAATAATGACATTACGAAAACTAGGTCTCAATACTATTATAGTCATACGCCGTAGAAATGAAGTAAAAAAGGATAATCAAGTGAATGGCAGANTAGTTTTAAATTCCCGAACTATGTAAGTTGCAATATTGAAGCTAATTATAGACATTGCGTCTGGGCTGGACAGACAGACATGACGGTCTTATAAACCACTCCAGCTTTGCTGGTCGCAGATAATAATGACATTACGAAAACTAGGTCTCACTACGGAGAGAAAGGAAATCGTACTGGAGAAACAATAGACAAGTCGTTACAGACGAGAGAAGAAACACCTTAATCTGCGGGAGAACACGTTGCTTTATGCCAAATTATGCTAAAGAGTGGAGGGGCAAATGGAGGATCGTACTATAGAAGTCATAGATGAACGACGAGCGATGCTATAATATCGATAATATCGGTAGCAAAATACAAAATACTCTTTAATATTTCCAAATTGGTTTAGATATAAAGTACATTACAAAATAAAAATTAAGCATGTGCTAGCACATAGTTTTCCCGCTTATCGGACATCAATAATGTCGGTAGAAAACTAAAACTTGCTGTAATCAATTCCAACTGCGTTGCATGTAAAGTGGATTACAAAAAAACAATTTCACAAGTTCTAGTACAATATTATTACCGTATTCCGATTATGGGTAGAAAAATACAAAATCCTCTGTAATCGTTTCAAATCGGTTAAGATGTGTCACTGATTAAAAAATAACAATTAAGAATGTGCTAGCACATAGTATTTCCTCTACCCTGATATCGATAATATAGGTAGAAAATTTAAACTTGCTGTAACCAATCCCAACCACGTTGCATGTATAGTAGATTACAAATGACAGTTACGTAAGTTTTAGCACATACTATTATTACTGTATTCCGACGTCGTCTAAATCGGTAAAAAAAAATACAAATTCCGCTTTCGAAATTGGTTAAGATGTATAGCTGATTAAAAAAAATTGACCATGTCGTAGCATATAGTATTCTTACTATGCTCATATTGGTAATATCGGCATTTTGCATCAGTTGAATTTTTTAGTCACGACATGGTCCGTGCTTGTAAACAGTGCAATCCCAACAAAACAGAAGATTCAGTTCAACAGGATCGACTGTCATTACACCCACCGATACGTACGCAATTGGCTACAACAATTTCCCAAACACCAGAAGAGCGTTTTGAACCGTTAAAAAATTAAATGTGATCATTAGACCTATGGATACAATTGTGTCATCCGCTATCGATAGTATCAAAATTAGTCCTATTGACAAGGATCCCTTTACAACAAAAATGGCGAATAGAATATTTGGCCATAATTTTCTTATAGTAAATCATTTACTATTCCCTTGTGTCGTTGTATCTGATATCATTTACAACCAAGTAATAGTTGCAGACCGATATGGTGATCAATATTTGTAATTTTGTAATTGACAGGAAAATCTACAATGATGGGCTTCAGAAAAGTGCAGTTATATTTGAAATCAAATACAAAAATCCCAAAGCCCGTGAAATGGTAAGGAACTTCAAAACATTGCCATATTATATATTTAATATGATAACGACAGCCTTTCAATACACAGTTGATCCTCTTACTGCCAAGCATTCATGTTATATTCTAGAAATTTACAAGTAAATAACATGGACAAAACTCTTCATTCCTGATTCATTTACAATGACGGAAAGAAACTGTTGAAGATTGAAAGAAGAAACAGCTGTTCGACAATGATAAAAAAGGTGTCAAGGCTCAAAAAAGTAAAAATAAAAAAAAACAAAGAAAGTAACGGATGTCAAGGCGCTCCATCAATTTCAGAACCATTCCTGATCTCGAATATAACCCCAAGTAGCCCAATGAAACCCACATCACCACCAATATCCCCCATTATCAATAAAACCTCACATGCAAACCATACGCTTCTAAAATCAAACATAAGGACGGAATGTGTGAAGCGGTCAATACTTACCTTAGAAGAAGAAGAAACTCAGTCGCTAAGAAACGAGACCAGGGATGAAAATGACATTTCGCTGGTCATTGCAAAATTAAACGCTATGGATGAAAATAGACGACTCATGGAAACTCTTTCCCAAATGAAAACACAAATGACAAATACTGGATCAAGAATTTCTTACTTTCAAGTCATCGGAACAAAAAATACTGGAGAAATTGATCAGGACATTAATCAACTCATAAATAAACAACCACCAGTATCATCATTTTCTACAGCTGTAACTCAATTAACAGATGAAATGAGAAAAAATAATATAATTCTATTGAATATAAATGACACAAACGAACCGAGTGACCAACCCAAAAAACGCGTAAACTCCTTCATCCTCCAGAACTTAGGCAAACAAATCAAAATATCGGATGCTTACAGGCTGGAAAAATCTGCATCAGGCAAATTCCGGCCAATCAAAGTGATACTTACAAACATGGGAGATAAAAACACCTCGTGGAACTCGGCAAAACATAAATCCATCTAACCATCGTAATATCATAAAAATTAAACAAGACCTATGCCGTGAAACACGACTTCTTAATTATCAGAAATTTATAGCTAAAACTCAAATCCATTATACACCTACTTCATCAACTTGACTACGCACAAGAGCAACACAAATCGGACAATCCTACCAACAACTACACTAGCCTTAATTCGTCAAAGTACATGAAGACATCCAATAGTATTAAAATACTATATTATAATGTTAACGGCTTAAGCCGAAAAACAAGATTTTTGGAATGACCTAATTTCTTTGAAAACTGATATTTTCTGTCTTGCAGATACCGGTTTTGCGTCTTTTGTGTGACGAACATAGAGGAAAACAACCAACACAATACCAAGCAGAAAAGGGGCCAAAGGCAGACCCTCAGACGGTTAATTTGTGCGGGGAAATATAACCAGGGCGTAACAATTGTCAACAAAACCCATCACCACGTCCAATTGCATGGTGTCACTAATAACTTGACAATTTTTCTTTTACCTAGCCCCGACAAAAATCAAACCAACTCAGTTCCTAGATAAAACCAATACAATTTCCAACCGAGAGTAGAAAGTTTTACTGATGGTTGACTTAAATGCCAGGGTTGGAAAGTTTTTCACAGTTCCCCCACACAGCGTTCCAAAAGATCATAAAGTCAACAAAAGGGGTAAGAAATTGATTGATCTACTAAATCAACCAAACTTAAATATAGGAAAAGGATTTTGTTGGGGAGTTTAATTTTAGTAAACAGCAGGGCACAAGCCTGTCGGATCTACTACTTCACATTCTTAACCAGTGTTCGCAAGACAAAATGCCAATATGACAAAACAAAATTTCAAAATAGCTGAAATGCCAAATTGTTTGAGCAGACAAACTGACAAAATAAAAACCAGCCAAAATAAAGTGTCTTACTTTCCCCCTATTCAATTAATTCTACAAATTAACAAATATGGCGAGATAGTGACGGAGAATATGGTACTGGATGCTATTTATATTAAATGTTATAAAAACCATTGTATCAAAAGGTAAACTCAATCCAAAATTCGAATTCGAATTAGAAGTACAAAGCATTTTGAATTGAAAATTACTAACTACCCTTTCCAATTTCCAGTTTCATTAAACAAAATAGATCATAACATTCTTGCTTATTTTTGACATGCCGAATGTTACCACATACAGGCTCAATACAATGTTATGTTATTAAATGTGACAAGTAATTTTGTCATTTTGTAATTTGACATTTTGGCATGCACTTTTGTCAAAATACAAAATAAATTTTTTTGACAACAAACATGCGAGCACTGTTCTTAACATTACCAAAGAAAAACATTCTTTTTAAGTCCTAAAGTATTTTTACACAGATCACTTCCAAATACTCACTTGTATTAGCCGCTCAATCCCACCACTCAAAGGTGTCACTTTTGAAGAAGAAAACCTAATTGTCCCCGAAGACCCAATTCACAAAATGAAGAAAGCAATCGAAAAAAATTGACTTTTCTTTTCTGCCGGTGAGTGATACTAAGGAATTCAAGTCCATGCGAACGGATAAAATCATTAACACAGTAAAAGCAAAATATCTACGCAGACCTGGAAAATCAGTTTGTCATCCGACGCCATGGTTTGACAAAATATGCCAAAAAGCCACAAATGCTCTCAGATGCTTACAAACCTACAAACCGCCCCCAGATTCATTATCAATTCATACCACAAGACAAGACAAAACTTCTTATACCCAACGTAAACCAAGAAAGAAACTTTTTATCAACAGCAGAAAGAGAAGTTATTCCACCACTAAAATGGCTAATGGTTCGGGTCAGCATACAAGTATCTCGTACCAAGACGCAACTCCTCATAATATTTTACCACAAAACAGGACTGGCACAGATATTATACTCGACTATATAAATCGAACAAAATATATGAACAAAAAGAAGCTCCTGCTGCTGAAAGCTCTACAACATCAGGACTTGACGCTCCAGTTAACCCCTTTGAACTGACCATAGCCATTAAAGCTTTCAAAACATAAATCAGCTGGGCCAGACAAAATACTTGTTATTATCACACTTTTAACTGCACAGGTCTGCAATGTCTTAGCAATAAGTATTTTTAATAATTTTAACCCTGTCGAAATAGACTTAAGTTTTAAACTCGACGACCTCACTAAATGGAAGGTCATTTATTATTATGTAACTGAAACTCTTCAACTCAAAAACAAATAATTATAATTTACTACATTTTCATAACTTTTTAAGCCCCACATATGTAAACAGTTGATACCAATGTAAAAATTCAAGGGGGTATTCTAAATCCAAATAAATCCATTGATTGATTGATATTTGTAAAATTCGAAGGCTGAATTTAACACTTTATTTCCTTTTGTTAGAATCCCTACTCTCTCCTGAAACGGGGTACCNTAAAATTCGAAGGCTGAATTTAACACTTTATTTCCTTTTGTTAGAATCCCTACTCTCTCCTGAAACGGGGTACCGCTTCCTTCTGACGTTCCATAACCCTTCAAAAAGGAGATAAGGATAGTCAACCTGTTCTATACCTTTCCCTGTAGTTAGTCTATTGAGGTGTTCACATTTAAGGTTTTGAAATATCTTATTTTGAGAAAAGGGGTGATTTTNTAAAATTCGAAGGCTGAATTTAACACTTTATTTCCTTTTGTTAGAATCCCTACTCTCTCCTGAAACGGGGTACCACTTCCTTCTGACGTTCCATAACCCTTGAAAAAGGAGATAAGGATAGTCAACCTGTTCTATACCTTTTCCTGTAGTTAGTCTATTGAGGTGTTCACATTTAAGGTTTTGAAATATCTTATTTTGAGAAAAGGGGTGATTTTNTCCTGTAGTTAGTCTATTGAGGTGTTCACATTTAAGGTTTTGAAATATCTTATTTTGAGAAAAGGGGTGATTTTTGTTAAATTTTTTTATTATAGATAAGATATTGAGTTAGTTAGAGTTTAACAGCCAAACTTAATGCGAGGAAATAGCTACTCGGTTAATTTTACGCTATTTCTTTAATAGATTAAAAGTTTCGGAAGATTTTAACTCATGTAAATTGTCTGACCTTTTTTGCACCTATAAGTATTCTTCCCGAGGTGAATTTAGAAATCAGCAAGAAGCAGTGTTTCTTTGTAGTGATTTCAACAATATTGGTTCAGAACTGAACTTAATTAAAGTTTAGTTTACAAACCTCTACTAAATACAACCGTATCATGTCATCGACAGAAAATGATGTTAATGCACGCAGAATCTGGATGAGAAAGTTAAATTAGGGAATGGATTCTGGTAAACTAATCAGGATAACAGTTCACTTGTGATAATTTGGCGAGTAAAAATTACTATTAAATTTTCTACTTTGCATGTTATCCTACTCCAATCTCATTTCTATCAAATCCTCTGGAATTAGATTATTTGCTTGTGCACAAAAAATTGTAAATGAAAAAATTTAGGTCAGAAATATTGCGTTTAGACCTTTTTGAATTAAAGCAATTACAGAAGTGACACATTATGTTCAGTTAGATTGTTATCCTTCTAACCTGTTCCGACAGGGTTGTCAATAAAAATGACGGAATGCGTTAGTGTCCAAGAAGTTCTTCGTAGCATTATTTTTTGCGCCTTGTCTAATACAAAAGGTCCAATTGAATTAAATATAGCGTTCATTCCTGTTACTCCTGGTCCACCTAAAACAAAAATTTGGCAAAATCAACTAAAATTTAATTATTGTTTTAATAATTGTGAACTGTTTAACAATAACCTTCTAGCCATAGTAAGACGGGAGCTGTTTCTGGATTTTTCTAAAAATTGAAATTAGTAGTAATGAATTGTCCAAAAATTATAAAAAATATTGGCGTCATTTGGCTTACAATGCTCGGGAAGAACCAAAAAAATAAATTAGAATTATACAAAGGATTCACTGTAAAGTACCCACTGTAACTTTCTGCATTTGTGAAATTTCTCACGCGAGACAAAATACGGGCTTCTTCTATGTTTCCTGCTTTTAGATATGGAGTCAAAATGAGAGGAGAACTTTTAATCCCTTGACCGAAAAAATGAGTCATGATGAAGCAGACACAAAGTAGAACAAATTTAAAACCAACATAAAACATTTTACACTTTATTACAAATTATTTGTTATCACCATATGCTCACTAGTTAGCAACAAATAATAACGAAGACGACAACTCCCATTTGGGTCAAATTTAATCATGAATGTTAATTTTGATTATGAATAATTCAAGAAAAATATGTAGAGTATTCACATCTAATTTATACATTCAATGGTTTCCATGACGCAATTTAAATTGTATGTATCCTCTAACTCTATCCTGTCTATATAAATCAATTCAGAGACTTAGCGTAAAAACGAAATATTTACCATTTGAAAATTATTAAATTCGTTTATTTATAAACAATAATTAACTTTGACAAAACGAAAAAGAAAGGAAGGAGAGAATTGCATGTTTTAGGATTGTGCTCGCATATGTAAAGGCTAGGGTTTCGAATGACTCGTTCTCTGACTCTGAATTATGACTCTGAGTCACATGACTCTGACTCATCGATTTCTCGGAATCACTGGTTATGGGTGACTCTGACCCTATAGACAAATGGGAGTCACTTGACTCGTGACTGTGCCTTTCCAAAGTNTCACTGGTTATGGGTGACTCTGACCCTATAGACAAATGGGAGTCACTTGACTCGTGACTGTGCCTTTCCAAAGTGACTCTGAGTCGTGACGCACTACTAAGAGTCATGACTCCCAAACAACAAAGCGTTACAGCTTGCATCTTGATTTTTTCTTCTACCCAATTTATTTCAACTCCCGCAACCCACCACAAATTTGAGTGGGAGGTTTTTGCCGCGCGGCTNTCACTGGTTATGGGTGACTCTGACCCTATAGACAAATGGGAGTCACTTGACTCGTGACTGTGCCTTTCCAAAGTCACTCTGAGTCGTGACGCACTACTAAGAGTCATGACTCCCAAACAACAAAGCGTTACAGCTTGCATCTTGATTCNTGAGTCGTGACGCACTACTAAGAGTCATGACTCCCAAACAACAAAGCGTTACAGCTTGCATCTTGATTCTTTCTTCTACCCAATTTATTTCAACTCCCGCAACCCACCACAAATTTGAGTGGGAGGTTTTTGCCGCGCGGCTCGTGCTTAGTTTGTAGCACGTTTGTAACTTACACCATTACAGATCGAAATCGAATTCCAGATTTTAATAAACATCTAAATTCAACACTTCTAAAAATTCCAACCNTTTATTTCAACTCCCGCAACCCACCACAAATTTGAGTGGGAGGTTTTTGCCGCGCGGCTCGTGCTTAGTTTGTAGCACGTTTGTAACTTACACCATTACAGATCGAAATCGAATTTCAGATTTTAATAAACATCTAAATTCAACACTTCTAAAAATTCCAACCCACAATCAGAATCGAAGTAGACAATAGCCATTTGAAATAGAAATATACCTCTCGCTTATCATCGC
Organism: Holacanthella duospinosa; assembly: GCA_002738285.1. Lineage (NCBI taxonomy): Eukaryota > Metazoa > Arthropoda > Collembola > Poduromorpha > Neanuridae > Holacanthella > Holacanthella duospinosa. Next base: position 56,827 of record NIPM01000437.1, on the reverse strand, counting down.
AAACCTATGGAAATACAACAGCGATAGATTTTTGCGTCAAAACCAGTAAAATCTCGTCGCGTCGCATCGAAGAAGCTATCTGTGAGACAAAAAGTAGAGTAGCCGGTGTATTTCTACACTGGACAATGGGTCTCCTTATTTCACAGGAGAGGTTTTAATTCATACTTGTCATTGTCATTGAACTCCCCTTCCCNTCGAAGTAGACAATAGCCATTTGAAATAGAAATGTAAGTCGAAATCGATGATTTTAAAGAATCACGAAATCTAAATCATAATTCATGTTTTTAAATTGTATAGATCGAAGTCCATGATTTTAAGTTTCTCAAAATCGAAACCCATAACGTTTCAGGGCATCGAAATTGAAATATACTAAAAGATCTGGAGATAAGATACAAGCATTTATAAGAAAATGGAGTTTTCCTAAGATAAGACAAAGTTTTATACTTAAAAAAAAATTCATAACTTTAAAGTGCTTGAATTCGAAATCCGTCATTCCAAGAAGATCGAAATCAAAATCAAAATTTAATTAAAGTTTTCATTCGAAATTGAAATCGTAGTTTAAGTCTCGGTACAAACTGTAAGCTAAATCGAAATTCAACATTAATCATTGGAAATTGAAATCCAAAACTTTTCAGTCATTCGAAATTTTGAATTTAGATTTCGAGCTAATCTAGAAGTTCGGTTTGATAATTACGCAGTAAAAAATGAGTTAATTGAACAAAGACAATAAAATAACAAAAGTTCAAAACATTCCAATGTGTTCATTCATCCATTATTTTGATAGAGTTGACATGAAGGATAAGTGTAAATATTGCAGGTGAGCTAATTTAATTTTAAATCGGATCAAAAGTAACAAAAGAATTTCAAAAATTTATTTAAAAGCTTTTAACCGAAAAGAGCAGGTAACTTAGCTTTTTTGTATCACTCATTTTGAAGTTTGAATACGTATTATGCTCATTTTACTGTAAAAATAAAAATAAAAATTTCTGTGGACCTGAGTCACTGAATCATGACTCAGAGTTACAGAGTCATGATTCTGACTCAAGCTTCAGGAGTGATTCTATAAGAGTCACTGAGTCAGGTTCACTGTGTCATTAAAATTCATGACTCTAAGTCATTGTAAAATTGCGGGTCAGTGAGTCATGACTCTGAGTCACCTGAATGACTGATGAAAATGGGAGTCATTTGCACCCTAGTAATGGCACAGGAACCCTGATTATCCTATTCGTGTGTAATTAATTAAACATACTTCAGCTTTTCAGCTTTACCGATAAAAGTATACATTTTCGTTACGAAACTAATTATTAACATCTAGCCAAACTTTGTCGAGGCCCGGCAGCAGAAAATCTTTCAGAAATGGTCGAAAAATGTTTGCCACGTTATTTTTATAAAAACCTAACTCTGTGTAACTAATTACACGTAAATTAGCACAGAGATGTAGTCGAAGTGATACTAAATCCTAGCCGTTGTAATTATTTATACAGCAAAAATTGCAAATAATTTCAATAATTTGCTTCCTAGCTATGTGTAAATAGTTACGTGTCCTCGGATTAAATAGCTGTGAATACTGACCTCGCAAAAAAATTCAAAGCTTAACCAAATTTTAGATATTTGCACGAAGCTTTTATTTAAGATAATATAATATTTTTTCATAATCCAAAGTAGTCGGGCAGTTTGGTAATTAAGAAACCACATTGGTTCTGTTATGAACTTTTGTCAAAACGTAAGGATACGACTGACTATCGCTCCAAAGGAATAAGGAAAATTAATTTTATGACCAATCTAATATATTTTATGCAGTATATATTTTTGACTTGGATGAAAAATTGAACAATTCAATTTAGACCTTACATGAGATGCTTTGCCGTAGCACTGGTTAAATTAGCTAATTCTAATTTTTCAACCAATTTGGCATGACCTTTCAAATCATGACCGGAGTGCTTCAACAACCGATCACTTAACTCCACTAAATACTGCCGGACAGATATCACAATATCACGTGATGAAATTTAGGATATTTTACTTGACGCACTAAAATATATAATGTGTTCAATGGATTAGTGTGCCACAAAGAAAATACCAATTGTGGAGAAGTCTAGAAGTTGGTTAAAATTTGAATTTTTTGCGCGGTCAATATTCACAGCTATTTAATCCGAGAATAAGTGCTACGACTTAAACGTTCATTTCTGAGTGCAGAGTAATGTTAGTTAAACAGTACAATATACTTTGAGAATGGAGTGTTCTTCTCCAAAGGTGAGTTGAAATCAACGAAACATTTAGACTTCAGTTTCAGCTTACAATTTGCTAATTCATTTATGTAGCAAGTAAGTTTAGCTATTGCTAACATAAACATTAAACTCCAAAATTAATATTTTATTGTTCTGATTGGCTGTCTGTTCGTGTTTATCCACACCCCAAAAAATTGTTTTATATTTTACAGAAGCATTGCGCAAAATTTTCCTAATTCAGACACTCTCATTACACATTTGCTACCAAAAACAATGCTGGTGATAGAAAATAAAATTCATCCAGATAGGGTAAACCGACAAGAGCCAGTGAGATACACAAAGATATATAAAAATTTGCAGGCACATATAGAAATACACAAAACCACGTCAAACCGGAAAGAGACATGTAGAAACGTATACACATTTTGTGACACAAAGGGCTCCAGAGAGGTATATAATACTACTCGGAGGCACGGAACTACGGAGAGATATGTAGTGTTAGATTCTGTCATACTGAAAGTGAGGAAACTTGACTCGTTTCTCACAAAAATAGAAGAAATTTAAGTTGCTTTGCATTAATTCTAACAAACCAAAACTAATATACCACTGAAGAAGCTCATATCAGAAAACAAAATTTAAACATCAATTTTAAGGGGGGGAGTTCCGATTGGGTACCTGAAGGTAATCATAAGAGAAATATTTTCGCTCAGAATTGTCACAGCAGAAGCAATTACGCAAAAATCCTTGCTGTGTTCAACCAGGTTTGAGATGAGCATGCGGTAAGATAAACATAAAAGATTTTTACTAGTACTGAAACACCTAGTATTGAAATCGAGAGAAATATAAGCACGGAAATTTATACAACTAGCACAAATGAACAAAAAATATCTCGTCAAACATGCTACCAAATGGTATCCATAGTTGCGTAGAAATAAGCGACGTAATATGCAAAGATTCAACGTAGCGATAATGGAGTGTTTAATTAGTAACTAAAAATGAAATCCTGGAATCCAAACATCTACTTCAAGTTGGCTAACTATAGAAGCATAAAGCTACTTATAGGTTTTTAGTTCCTAGGATGCTATTTAGAGATGAAGAATTGTTTTTCGCGACCAGCAAGTTTTGCAACATCTGAATTTCTACGTTTAGCACAATTTTCTAACAAGTAAATCAATAATTTCACCTCAAACAACAATAAATATTGGTACTATCTCTGGCTAGATCAAAATTGATTTCGGAGAATCTTGTTGGAGCATAGACTTGGCGATAGAGATCTCACTATTGATATTTATTTCTTTGTAGGTAATTTCAACAAAAAAGATTTCTGATTTTACACCTTTATAATGAATTGCTTCCATAATCGTAACTAGAGATAACTGCCAGAGTTTTATGTAACTGGCTCAATAAATGGCGATTACTAAAATTGTGTAGTTTGATGCAAGGTGCACCAAATCCTTTCTACAAAGTCAATAGACACAAGAAGTAATACTCTTGTCATTGCATTTACGCTCGAATTATAAGCTTGGAGAAACTGCAACCAAAATTTTTATTTCTTCGTTCGTTTGCACATAGTATGGAAAAAAAAAAGTAGCTTTTTGATATGTTTTTGTTTACGAAATGAATTTTGAACTAGAAGCAACGACGTTTTTGAAAGAACGTTAAATACTACCGAGACACGATAGAAAAATTGAGCCACTGGAATTTAAACATCTAATGCAAACTTATGAGGGTGTCGATTAAATTTTTTCAAAGAATTCTCTGTATAATACATGTTAGAAGAAACTTTATAATGATATGTTGAATTGTAATGCTTAGTTTCGGTAGCTTTTTTAGAGCGTTGCGATGCGACGCGTTACTATTTTTCAACATTCGGCATCGATGTGAATGTTGAGCGCATTTCCATATGGTTTTGCAATACGATGAGCATTTACAATGATACTTTCGAATTCTGGTTTAATGAGCAGATGAGCTTATTGTCTGAAAATGTATAAACTCATCAAAAGAGGAAAAACCAGAAAAGAGTTTGGAAGAAAACAGGACAGGCAGCCATCCAAGGTAGTTCTCATTGGGACAGAGGAGAGAATTTGAAAGTATGTAGAGAATTTGAAAGTATGTAGAGATTTTCTCTCAAAGTTTGCACTCTGCACTTCTCCAACGCGAGCGTTGAATCACAAATATCTAGTTCGTCCAATTATGAGCGTTGACGCGAATGCGTCAAGAGAATATCTAAATTTATACCTCTCGCTCATCATCGAAAACCTATGGAAATGCAACAGCGATAGATTTTTGCGTCAAAACCAGTAAAATCTCGTATCGTCGCATCGAAGAAGCTATCTGTGAGACAAAAAGTAGAGTAGCCGGTGTATTTCTACACTGGACAATGGGTCTCCTTATTTCACAGGAGAGGTTTTAATTCATACTTGTCATTGTCTCTGGGGATCAGAGTACGAGTCTCCACACATTTAACCACCGGGCGATGCATAATCTTTCTCACAGAACTCCCCTTCCTNCGCGTCGCATCGAAGAAGCTATCTGTGAGACAAAAAGTAGAGTAGCCGGTGTATTTCTACACTGGACAATGGGTCTCCTTATTTCACAGGAGAGGTTTTAATTCATACTTGTCATTGTCATTGAACTCCCCTTCCCAATAACGCTGGAGCCCAGTGTTCATTCTCAAGAGCCTACTGTATCCTCTAACCCAGTACACCTAAACTTAATTTTCTATTCAGAGTTGTGAGTATTGATGTTAATTTCTTTGCAAGTAATCTCAACGAAAAAGATAGGTGTAGTTCAACAATAAATAGCTTCCGTTAATAACTGTAAGCGTATTATGTAAATGAGTCGGAAATGACGATAACTGAAATTTTACAGGGCGATACAACATGCAAGAAATGTTTCTTATAAGCAGCACGGCTTCATCAAGACGTAAAATCAATCGCATAAATGTTAGAAGCAATGACGCACGATCACGACTTAACCGTGAGGGACTTTCAAAATGAGTCACCAATTCCCTTTTATTTAGATAANCTTAATTTTCTATTCAGAGTTGTGAGTATTGATGTTAATTTCTTTGCAAGTAATCTCAACGAAAAAGATAGGTGTAGTTCAACAATAAATAGCTTCCGTTAATAACTGTAAGCGTATTATGTAAATGAGTCGGAAATGACGATAACTGAAATTTTACAGGGCGATGCAACATGCAAGAAATGTTTCTTATAAGCAGCACGGCTTCATCAAGACGTAAAATCAATCGCATAAATGTTAGAAGCAATGGCGCACGATCACGACTTAACCATGAGGGACTTTCAAAATGAGTCACCAATTCCCTTTTATTTAGATATTGTATATTTGTTCTTAAGGATTGGATACTTTTAAACATTTTAAAATTTTCCATTATGAATCATTCAAAAGATTACCAGCCTTTCAAGGCTTTACAGAGCCCTTAAAAGCGGCACTTTCAGAAATTCAAACACACTGTTACTCTGTTCTTCCGCTCAAAACTACCTTAATAAATTAAACCACAAGAACTACGAGTCTTTTTCTTTTGCTCAAGCTTTTTGGTCCAATTATACTTCATGGTAGCAGAGTGTTGTTTAGCGTTTGGGACATTAGGCAAAAGTCAATAGTTATTTTTTGGTTTATTTTACAATTTTACACAAATTGTTACTTCTACATAAGTTTAATAGTCAGGAAATCAGTTCATGACCAAATTGAAGTCAGAATCGATGTCACAAAGTGAGTACTGAAGAAAACAGTCAAAATACCAGAGAAATTGANTGGGACATTAGGCAAGAGTCAATAGTTATTTTTTGGTTTATTTTACAATTTTACACAAATTGTTACTTCTACATAAGTTTAATAGTCAGGAAATCAGTTCATGAGCAAATTGAAGTCAGAATCGATGTCACAAAGTGAGTACTGAAGAAAACATTCAAAATACCAGAGAAATTGATTCCAAGTGACAATTGCTAAAGCAGAGTATAGTGATTGTGTCAACGGAGATCGTGATTGTGTTAATCCTGACGACCCCATTTTTTGTGTAAGCAATTACACATAGTGACAGTGTCAACATAGGTTCTAAGCCCTCTGAAAACGCGCAAACTCAGTAAGAAACAAAATTCAAAAGTTTGTTCAGCTACGACCAATTTAGCAAAAATTGGTTTCAACAACAAAGCAACTAAGTAACAAAAAACAAAGTTGAAAAGTGACTAATACAGTAGTGCCAAACCTTAGAAAAGCAGTTAAGCAGCGAAGTGACAATAGTCAATGCAGTAAAAAGTTTGTAAGTAAAGGAACATTTGGGTTAATGCATTGATAGAATAAAAATAAATTTAAACTCCCATTAAAAATTTTTTCGTATTAAAAAAATGTANTGTTCAGCTACGACCAATTTAGCAAAAATTGGTTTCAACAACAAAGCAACTAAGTAACAAAAAACAAAGTTGAAATGTGACTAATACAGTAGTGCCAAACCTTAGAAAAGCAGTTAAGCAGCGAAGTGACAATAGTCAATGCAGTAAAAAGTTTGTAAGTAAAGGAACATTCGGGTTAATGCATTGATAGAATAAAAATAAATTTAAACTCCCATTAAAAATTTTTTCGTATTAAAAAAATGTTTTAACATTTTTAAAGTTTGGGAATTCCAATTAATTGGTAAGATAAATGAACTTGGTAATTCGAAAATTATAGAAATAACTTATAGATAAAACTCGAATTATGTTCGTTGCAAGCAACTGCTGAGCATATTGTACGTGAAATACTTGAAAGTATTATGCGTTTGACATGCGAATGACAGTAGCGCAAGAAGTAAATCAATTCCTTGTATCATCCTTTTAAGTTAAAAAGTACAGGAACATGAATTTGTACTTTTTAATTCACCGGAGAAGCAAACATATTAGACGTTTGTACGTTATTGTAACGTATTCAAAATAAAGCAAAAACCATAAATAAATTTAATTAATATTAATTAATTAAAATAATTCTTATGTTCATTTAAAGTCGACACTTATGGGAGAAGACTGACGATATCAATTAGTGAGAGAATCCAAAAGCCGGCTTATGGGATCCGTTCAAGTTTGAAATTGAAATATTGAAATAAAACTTATATTGATTAAGATGAACGAAATAACTACTGTCCTCTCCACTAATTCGTCAGCCCAAATCGGGTCGATAGACGAACTAGTTGTTTACATGCTTTTAATCGATTTCTCTATAGAAACGGGATTTCGACTTTTTAGCAAGCGGTTGTAATTTGCAACATAATGTCCGTCTTGTAAAAACCTGTAATCGGTCTATTTAGACCGCATAAATTACTCCAAAGGAGCAATATTGAAAACCCTCCTTATGATTTTAGCAAAAATATTTATTTTCGATTTCTTAATCGCGTATTGCCCTTCTTCGTAGATATATGAACATATTTATTGAAAAGCTTCGTAACCAATCATAATATTGTACTTGAATTTACTTGGTACATCCGCTCCATACTTTGCTATCTCCGTCCGTTGGTGTTATTAAATTTACCAACGATTTCAACAATGTTATGAGATATGAGACATTTTAAAATAAAATTCACGAATAATATTGCACTTTTTCGAAACAACGGATGGAGAAACCAGAGTATAAAATTGGCGTTATAGCTTATGCTTAAAATGCTTAAAATGCTTAAAAATACAGTTGAACTTATCCTTTCAAAATAAAACCTCTATCACTGTCACGATCTCCACCACTGTCATGACCTCCATCACTGTCATGATATCCACCACTCCTTCCACGGTTACCAACACTTCTGAATTCGGAACAATTTCGTCAGCCTTTGCTCTCGGAATTACTGCAGGTACAACTATTTTCGTAGTGGTGTGGGAGATTCATATCCCATGTATTATTCCTATTTAAAATTTTCAGTTGTAACTGCAGTAGTGGTTTGGTAAGTATGCAGATAGAAGAATGGAAGAGCTCAGCGAGGTGTCTTGGAAGAAGGGGAATAGATTCCACTGTTTTACCGTCGAGATACTGATTAGTATTAATTAGTTAGTCGTGTTAGGGGCGCGGTTTTTTCACTATTTTATACTTAAAGTCGTGTTACTATAGGGAAATCGGTTAAAAACATGTAAACAACCAGTTCGTCTATCGACTCGATTTGGGCTGACGAATTAGTGGAGGGGACAGTATATTTAAGTTAATAAGTAATGTACAAACATGTATTATATACTTATGGTAATATCATGTTCTCATGAACAATTTTCATGGTGCCGAATGACTCCATTTCCTTCAGAGTCAGAGTCATGACTCACTGACTCCATTTCCTTCAGAGTCAGAGTCATGACTCACTGACTCCATTTCCTTCAGAGTCAGAGTCATGACTCACTGACTCCTATTTTCACACTGCGTCAGAGTTATGAATTTTAATGACTCAGTGACTCTTATAGAATCACTTCTGAAGCTTGAGTCAGAGTCAGGTGACTCAGAGTTATGACTNCTATTTTCACACTGCGTCAGAGTTATGAATTTTAATGACTCAGTGACTCTTATAGAATCACTTCTGAAGCTTGAGTCAGAGTCAGGTGACTCAGAGTTATGACTCAGTGACTCAGATTCACAGAAATTTTATATTTTTCTTTTTACAGTAAAATGAGCATAATGCGTATTCAAAGCTCAAAATGAGTGATACAAAGACGCTGAGTTACCTGCTCTTTTCGGTTAGACTCTTAAATAAATTAAACTTAAAGAAGAAATAAAAACTAGGCTAAATTTATTAAATTGCCTCATCTGCAATATTTACACTGATCCTTCGTGTCAATTCTATCAAAATAAACGATGATTGAACACATCGGAATGTTTTGACCTTGTTATTTTATTGACTTTGTTCAATTAACTCATTTTTTACTGNTTTTGAATTTCTTCTTTATTTTTGATCCGATTTAAAATTAAATTGCCTCATCTGCAATATTTACACTGATCCTTTGTGTCAATTCTATCAAAATAAACGATGATTGAATACATCGGAATGTTTTGACCTTGTTATTTTATTGACTTTGTTCAATTAACTCATTTTTTACTGAGTAATTATCAAACCGTGCACTTCTAAATTAGCTTGAAATCTAAATTCAAAATTTCGAATGACTGAAAAGCTTTGGGTTTCGATTTGGAAAGATTAATGTTGAATTTCGATTTAGCTTACAATTTGCATCGAGACTTAAACTTCGATTTCAATTAAGACTAAAAAGTTGAATTAAATTTGGATTTCGATCTTCGAATAACGGATTTTGAATTTAAGCACCTCAAAATTATGAATTTTAATTTTTTTAAAGTATAAAATTTTATCTATCTTAAGAAAACTCCGTTTTATTATACATGCTTGAAACTTACCTCCAGATCTTAGTATAATTCAATTTCGATGGCCTGAAATGTTATGGATTTCGATTTTGAGAAACTTAAAATCATGGATTTATTTCTAAACTATTTAAAAGTATGAAATATGGTTTAGATTTTGTGATTCTTTAAAATCATCGATTTCGACTTACATTTCTATTTTAAATGGCTATTGTCTACTTCGATTCTGATTGTTAGAATTTTTAGAAGCGTTGAATTTAGATTTTTATTAAAATCTGTAATTCGATTTCGATGTGTAGTGGTGTAAGTTTCAAGTTTACTTCAAACTAAAAACAAGCCGCGCGGCAGCAAACTCCCTTTCTCAGATTTTTTACGTGTTGCAGGAGTTGAAAAAATTCTGTCGCATATACAACAGAAATCCTGACGCAAATACAACCAAAATCCTGATGCAAATACAACAGAAATCCTGGCGCAAACACATCAGAAATTGCGTCGTAAATACAACAGAAATCCTGACACAAATATAACAGAAATCCTGACGCAAATACGAAGGGAATTTTGTCGTGTACACAACAGAAATCCTGACGCAAATACAACAGGAATTCTGTCGTGTACACAACAGAAATGCTGACGCAAATACAACAGAAATCCTAACGCAAATACAACAGAAATTCTGTTGTGTACACAACAGAAATCCTGACGCAAATACAACAGAAATCCTGACGCAAATGCAACAGGAATTCTGTCGTGTGCACAACAGAAATTTAGATGCTGGCAACAGAAATCCTGTTGCATTATGTTTCTGTTGTTATGCCACATAAATTTCCTCATAGCAAGTGTTGTAAATTATTTAAAAAATAATAAGTAGTGATTCGCAGACACAAACGACTTGGGCGTTTCAGCGTTGACATTTTAAGTATAACAGAGCAGGATTAGCTCAGTATAGCCGGAGTTCATTACATCCGTATAGTGAACAGACCCTACATCTCAATAAATTTTTTCATTATATCCAAATATTTTACTATCAATTAAGCTACGTCGAAGTAGAAAAGTATTGGGTGATGAAAATTTGCTTAAGACTGAATACGGTTATGTACTGATGATAAATTTACATTTCAAGTAGAGTCGAACGCTTCCATGTTTTTCTCCTAAACTCCCGCAAGATTAAATTGAGTAAAATTTTGACAGATTTTGGTATAGTATTTTGATCCCTTCAACTGAACTAGCTCTTGGCTTTGAAGCTTGTTTCACCAGGTCCATAGGCTAGTTGTGTTGGTAGGTAGGAAGAGGTGACTAAATATGTGTTAAATTGGAAATGGTGGAGCACAACTGTTCACCAACAAAAAGGTCTTTTCGGTTTGATTCCTGTAAGGTTATTTTCTACTGAATACGGAAATTAAAAAAAAGTCAAAGAATTCATTCTAGCTTTCTTATTTGCCTTAAGAACATTATCGTGCACAAACTTTTAATTACTTTGTTTTTATATTGGCAAAAGTGTTTTGGTTTGGCATAAATTACTAAAATCCAGTACATAAAATTTCTAGCACATTTCTGCGTTAATTGAGTTTCAGTCTCGTTGGGCAAAGTAAATAAAAATTTTCTAACAATTTACGACTTCATTGAGAAAATTTACTACATTCTTATGTCGAATTTTAAACTAGCCATTGAATTGGCCGCCACTGGAACAAACCACTAAGAAGAGGTCGATGACGCAAACTATATATCTTGGTAGACTGCTACGTATAAAAATGAAAATTTATGTTGTTGTATGCACAATGTTGGGAAGTATGAATCTCCATACTGCTAATATTTCGATTGAATAAGAGTAAAACTTATACAAGTATTTAGTTAAAATGAATATGGATGTTGGCGGGAAATGGATTTTGGTCTCGCTTCACGACCACATCCATTTTTTACCATATTCTTACCCCCACATGCTTTCTCCATTTCTCTATTGTTAAAGTAATCTCATGTTCTGAATTCTCCTGATTTCCCTTATTCCTATTTATGTTTTTACCTGTTTACGAATAGTCTTCTATGAATTTACGTACACACTTAACTATATTTTATTTAACAATTTTATTACAGGATTTTAAGGCTAGGCTGGCGAAAGAAGATTGAATTAATTCAGATTGCCTAAAAAATATGTGATTTATTTAACATATTGAAACAAAAGTTAACTAATATTCGTTCATTATGCTGATAACAGGTTTTCAGTTAAGAATACATAATACAGGGTCATTTGAAAGTAGCTCCGCAATTTTGAAAATTTGTAGCTCTTTACTGGGTTGACAGGAGTCTCATTTTTGATTCATTGGAAAGATGAATGTCAAAAAAAATATTGGTCACAATCAAAAAAGACTGGGAACCTGGAATACTAAGAAGAAATATTCGTCACAATCAAAAAGGCTGGTAATCAGAGTTATTAAGGTCTATTTATTATCAAATTAAAAATTTTAAATTTAGCCTTATGATTACCATGGAGGCTTTATCCCAAATTCAAGCAATCTGTATCAGAACTTTTTAATGCACCCAAATCGATGTCGATTAAATAATTCTAGATATATTTCCAAAACTTCCATATGTCAAGTTTAATGTTAAAATTTTAAATTATTAAAATTTTTTCGTTTGAGCATAAATTACTCCTAGTATTGATGAACCTTGAACTATGCAATTGTGTCCAATATTTCTTCTTTGTATTCGGCTTTCCAATGAGTCAAAACCGAGACCGGTATTTTATCTGAATAAAGAGGTACAAATTTTCAAATTCTGTACCTACTTTCAAATATCCCTGTATAATTTGAACTCTGCACACTCTATAAAACAAGTTTTTGATTGAATTTAGAAATTGAAGTCTAGTGCTTATTTGCAAACTTGGAAAATACTTTTCCAACCATATTTTACTGATATTTTGAATCTGATGCTATTGCTAAAAGTACATACTGCGAGCTTTACCCAACGATGTCACTCTTCGTAGCAGGGTAACATGGAGTAATACTTGATGGAATAATATACAACCTCATNAGTTATTAAGGTCTATTTATTATCAAATTAAAAATTTTAAATTTAGCCTTATGATTACCATGGAGGCTTTATCCCAAATTCAAGCAATCTGTATCAGAACTTTTTAATGTACCCAAATCGATGTCGATTAAATAATTCTAGATATATTTCCAAAACTTCCATATGTCAAGTTTAATGTTAAAATTTTAAAAAATTAAAATTTTTTCGTTTGAGCATAAATTACTCCTAGTATTGATGAACCTTGAACTATGCAATTGTGTCCAATATTTCTTCTTTGTATTCGGCTTTCCAATGAGTCAAAACCGAGACCGGTATTTTATCTGAATAAAGAGGTACAAATTTTCAAATTCTGTACCTACTTTCAAATATCCCTGTATAATTTGAACTCTGCACACTCTATAAAACAAGTTTTTGATTGAATTTAGAAATTGAAGTCTAGTGCTTATTTGCAAACTTGGAAAATACTTTTCCAACCATATTTTACTGATATTTTGAATCTGACGCTATTGCTAAAAGTACATACTGCGAGTTTTACCCAACGATGTCACTCTTCGTAGCAGGGTAACATGGAGTAATACTTGATGGAATAATATACAACCTCATNTTTTACCCAACGATGTCACTCTTCGTAGCAGGGTAACATGGAGTAATACTTGATGGAATAATATACAACCTCATGCATGTGTCTCATCTTTGTATTCTGCTTTTTGTGTGTCGTAGGAATCTTTCAAATTTTCTGCTAATTGCTTGCCTTCAGTTTCCAACTGTCTTGACGTTTCTGCGTATTGTTCTTTTCCATAATCTAAAGCCTCGTTTGCTTTCTTCTCAATTTCCTGTTTTGAAAAATCTTTTTCATATTGTTCCAACCGTTCTTCTCCTGATGCAGCGACTTGTTTTACATTTTCAGTAATTTTATTTCCTTGTGATACAAAAGCTCCGGCTGACTCTTCCACTTTATGTTTCTCTGTACTAACCATTTCTTTCATTTTTTGCTCCAAATCATGCTCTTTTGTAGCCAGTGATACTGCGGCTTGTTTCGCTTCTGCCTTCCCTGCATCTACGTAGCCTTCCACAGTTGTTTTGAGTTCATTTTCTTTCGAGCGAACGGTTTCGCGCGCTTGTGCAAACTCACTTTTTTCTTCCTCGACCAATTTTCTGATATCCTTCTCAATTGTCTTCTCTGCGGCAATGATTGCACTGAGAAAAAATAGTAAAATTATCAAAACTGCGTCACATCAGCTGTTAATAGTCACACATTATTGTTAAGATTAAGGAAATAACCGTTACGGGTAAGTGGAGAGTAGGTTGTTGAAAATAAATATAATTATAAATATAATATGCTTTGGAAAATAGATGGATACATCGAAATAAAATTACAAATGTTCAAAATGATAAAAGCGGTCGACCTAAGATTTTTATTTGGATTTGAAATTAGCCACGTCACCATATATTTTAGTGCATGATGCAATATTATGAAAATATATTTCACAAATTGTTAGAAAATATTCGTGTGAATTAAAAATAAATTTTTTAACACTTCCACTCCTGAGTTTGGTTTCTTGTCAGTTTCTTGAAATTGAAGGGAAATAAAGTCTAAAATAAGCTACGCTCTATTAAAAAAGCAACGTAAAATGCCCAAATGCAGGTTCCAATTTTCGTATTGGACATTTCCAATCTTTCTTCACGTTTTTATTGTCAGTGCTAAACAAGCTACTGAGTTTAGCAATACTAAAACTCAATTACATTGTTGGAACTTGCTGAAAACTATTCATTTGAAGTTACATCACTTATTAGCAGATACTTCCTTAAACATTACAAACAATTCACTACATATAGATTCTTGGGGCTTTTTACTTGTCCTATTTACATTATTTTTTAGTGGCTAAAAATAGCTTTTGTAAAAATTTGCGNATTCTTGGGGCTTTTTACTTGTCCTATTTACATTATTTTTTAGTGGCTAAAAATAGCTTTTGTAAAAATTTGCGGCAATGTTCTGCTTTTTAGAAAGAAAAGATTAATTAAAATGAAGTTGACAATGATTATGTACTAGTGTGCATGAACAAAACTAAAAAATGGACAGAATTTTAGTTGAGTAAAAATTTAAATGAGAATTTTAGTCTCCAAATATATTTTATATTAAATCAAAATAAAAGTAAGTTGAAGTGTCAAATCGTACAATTTTGTTGAATTTAGATTTGTCAAAATTTGAATACGTAATATATTTGTATTACCCAATTCTCTCGCCGATTAAATGCTCTCACGTGTAACCCCCAGATTTAACATACGCAGAAATTAAGCGCATTACCTGCACTCTGAGATAACCTGAAATTTTGCATATGTGAACAACAAAAATTCAAAAAAGTCATGCGCATTGAATTTTATAATTCAGATAACCCCCTCTTGTATAGCCCGCAACAAATATCTAAGATAAAATTTCGTATAACCCGCGGGAAATGGAGTGAGAATAGGGTAGTTTGAAATTTTTACAGACGAGATTTGCATACATATTGCAAACGGTTCCAAGTAATTAGTCTCAATAACCCTGTGGGAAAAAGCCCCAAGTAAAATCAGAAATATACATAAAATTATTTTATTCACTAAACTACTTATTACTGTATCTGTTCCAAATAAAAGTTTACTCTATTTCAAAATATACTAGAACTTTAAAAGAATATTAAAAGTATCAAACGTAAAACGCTGAATTGTGCGCGATGTGTAATGTTTTCAACTTAGTAATATACAATGTAAATTGACTTAAGAATTTTTAATTTTTAAATATAAGTTTGGTTTATACAATTTTCTAGATTTCGCATGAGACTCAGAACACAGAGTCGTGATTCTGACTCAGTCGACTCCCAATAATTCAGTCGTGACTCACTGAGGATCAGTCATGACTCTATTTTCTATTCTTAAAATTTTTCACGATCATGCTTTGAAACAACGAAGTACATAATTGTTATGCATGCATAGTAAAATCGCTAGACTAATATTTTATAGTTTAGGGACAATTACCTATAGGGTTAATTACATTTGGGTCAAATTGCATTGGTGCTATATAACTTTGCAACTAGAGTAGATTGTGGCTAGTTACTTGACATAACATAAACTTTTAGTAATCATGCAAAAAGTGTCATTAGAACCGATGGCTTACATATGAAAATAAACGGAACGTATTTATAATAACAGCTTTCTGTAAAAAAATTATCTTTCAATACGAATACGTATCCATTATAATAGAATAAAGTTTCTCTAATTGCAAAATATTTTNTAAAAAAATTATCTTTCAATACGAATACGTATCCATTATAATAGAATAAAGTTTCTCTAATTGCAAAATATTTTATGAATCATAAATTTGTAGGGGCAGTGGAAATTCGAATGAAAGTGTTAGTTTTACAAAAAAAAAACGAAATTTATAATAGCTTTATTCTAAAACCGAACCTGCTTACTTACTTTTTTGCTTCCTGTTCAAGCTCCTTCACGCGTGATTCACCTCTTTTAAACTAAAAAGACAAATTATGTTTAAATCCAGTACACTTAGAGTTAATTTGTTTAGTAAATTACAGAAGAAACGTTTTCATCAGTATAAAAATTCATTAATCAGTTAGTTCCTATTTTTGTTTCTGAAGATACTATATCCAAACTCAAAATATAAATACCAATAAATTTCTCCATTGTTCAACAAAAATAATACCACATTTAAAAAAACGGAAATATATAATATTTCACTCATAACTAGAATATAATTCCAACTAATAGAATTTCCAGTGAAACTAGAATTTATCAAGTCATGTGGTCTATTTAAATCTACATAAACTATATTTATCCATTTTATTTCACCGCAATAAATCCAATAAACTAAATATTTTTTAATATAACTTTTGAATGAACAATAAAAAATGCATTGGTCTGCTTTTGGAATATGTATAGTGGACAACATTTCAATTTCGGGATAACAAGGTTAATAATGGATGACAAATTACGATAATTGTGATAATTGGCTAATGGAACTGATTCAAAATTGTCATTCAATGAAATTACTAGAGTCATGTCAAAATAAGTTTATTTGATGAAATGTACTTGTCCAAAATTTTGCATTAGTTTTTCAAAAAAGAATTGTAAGTTTTATACATATTGTACGCAAACTTTCACAAATTTTCCTGTGATAATGAATTTTAATTTTATTACTATACTACAGGGTAATTTTTTTAACATATAAGTTACCAATTTCCTCAAGAAGTCCATTTCTTCTTTGTCCCTTCTGCACAGACTAAGTACGAATTGAATTAGTTAATAGTCGACCAGAATAAAATGAATATTGAGTTACTAAAAACAGGTATTAGTGTGCCATGTCAAACAGGTTATTACTGCGTGATACTTTTAGCTCTATTGAAGCTATGTAGTTGAACGTTGGATTGGTACTACTATTGAACATTATTACAAAATCAGTTTCATGACTAAACAGCATATATTCAACATCCATCTATATAGGACTTTGCTTTTAAAGATATCATCTGGAATATACTTAAAACTTAAAATTTCTGAAACTATCTGGTTTAATCTCAACGAGTTATAATACACTACAGCAATGCTGTATGCAGTGTTTCAACATTCATAACTTTTTATAGCAACAAGTTTTATTGCAACAAGCAGTGTTTCTTGCCGAAGTTTTTAATGAGTCTACATGGATGCACAGATTGCACTGGTGACGTCAAACAGCAAGACATTTTTGCAAAATGTGGCAAAAATTAATTTGAGCTATAGGTATGGCTTACATGAAATTGGCGGTCTAACATGAAGGAAATATTTATAACTATAAAAACTTTTACATAAGTCCTAAGGTTATAGGGTAGAAGAATAAGAAATCATATAGTTCCTAGTCAACTTGTCTAGTAGTTATGTTGTTGCTCGTAATAGTAGTATAACTGGTTATCATAAGAAAAGCAAATTCAATAAACTAACAAGCATTTTTTTTTCATGTATATTAATTAGCGTTCTCCATGACGCCGGGCTGGTCTAGAATCGGAGTCAGTGATTCCGGAGACATCGACTCCGACTCCAGGATCACTTCAATCAGTCTGGAGTCACTAGCTCCAACTCCTTAAAATTTTAGAGTGACTCCGGAGTCAGTGCTCAGCAGGGCGAGAATAGGTGCAAAAAACGTGCTAACACAGAAGTAATTTTAGGATAAAATTTTTTGACAACAAGAAACTAAAAACAAACAGTTTCATTAGGTTATAGTATAACTCGTAACTTTGTGAAAATAAAAAAAATTTCATGAAGTCATGTCAGTCGACATTTAAACGCCAGAGATGGCTTTGAATATGTAAAAAAATTTGCATGCAATTATTATTTTGTTTATTTTTAACAAAAGAAGGCGAAATTTTTGAGAAATTATATTGTGGAGAATCAAAAATTGATTATATGTCAGACTTTTTGACATAATTATGAACTACCCAAGCTACTGAAAACCGTTACTACAAAAGTTTCGTCAAATTTTCTTACGTTAAAAATTGTCGACAGACCCTAATTTGTGAGACTTTTAAAAACTCTAGTCCCAGATTTCCGCCTTATTTGAATACCTTTTATAACAACATTTCGTTTATTATAAAATAAAAAATTATGAGTTATGGTGTAACCTGATGAAAGTAGATTTTTGAGCTTTATGTTGTCAACGAACATTGAATACGAACTTGTGCGTTAGCGTTTATTCGTTTCATCGAACATCATGCTGATTATGAAAACCTTTTTCGAATCTAAGGCATCTTTTCATGGGTTAAAAACCTAAAACCTAGATTCTAGCATTTTTTTAAAATTTGGTTGAATCCTTAACAAGTTCCAAACTCATCTCGATATAAGTTGCTAGAGAGTCACGTAAAACATTTTTGAAATTTTTTCTATTCACAGTACAAAATGGATTATATTTTATAGATCATCAGTCTCACTGGATTATTCCTTATTTAAGGGAAAAATCTGTGCAATAACTCTTATCTTATAGAAAATTAAAAAAAAATTTGAATATTCGANCTTATCTTATAGAAAATTAAAAAAAAATTTGAATATTCGAAAAACCTTTTGAATCGTTTTATTACCTAGTAGAGTTTAAGAAACTTTTTACATTTTTATCAACTTTTTAGTACTATTTTCTGAAATTTTGATACCTTTCTCTCCTCACATCTAATCGTCTGGGGGATAAAGAATCCTTCTCACCCCTTCTGAAAAATATCTGGATGGGACTCAACCGTCTAATCATTGACCTCCAGAGGTCCTCAAAGTTGACATGAATTTAACTCTTCTCCCTCTGGGTGATCGACGCTGTTGCCTCGATCTCATTCAACCTGGTGCTTCTCTTGACTCCATGCTGAGTTTGGTGACCTCTAGAAGTCACACATGAAGTCATAAAATCTTGAGTCTCTTCAAGATTTGAATCATTCTGTAGAAAGTCAATATGTACAAGTGGTCTGCATTTGGTTGATTGGTTGGTTGATTACCATTTAGACATTGCTCAGAAGGTTATAATTTACATGCATTCTCAATTCCAGCTCAGTCGGACAGGTATCTTTCTTGACACCATGCTAGATTTGGTGACCTCTAGAAGTGAAGAATCAATAACCACAGCGGCACTGCAATGAGCAAATTTGTAATCTAGGACAGCTATCAGAAGATGGTACAGCTGATTCATGAAAATAACTGCTACGTCAGTTTAATGCAGAGCACATATTAAATTACCACTTATTTTCTAACTAAAAACGTAACCTANATGCAGAGCACATATTAAATTACCACTTATTTTCTAACTAAAAACGTAACCTAAGAACTTAGGAATACATTTAATTGGAACAAATATCAAACAATGTTTCAGTTTCTCAAAGGAAACGAACACTCTAGATTTTATACACAAAAAGTTTAGAGCTCGTCCAATAAAGGTAAGGCCAATTTTGGAAGGCTATTAAGTAGATAGAAATTATAGGTTTAAATTAGTGAGAACAAACCGTATGGTTGGCGCAACATGTACCTTCATTTCACAACTCCAATTTTCAGATCACGCTGCATGCAAAACCCTGAACGAAACAACCTATTAATGCAAACCACATGTAAAATTACTACNATTTTCAGATCACGCTGCATGCAAAACCCTGAACGAAACAACCTATTAATGCAAACCACATGTAAAATTACTACTTATTTTCTAACTCAAAACGTAACCTAAGGACTTACGGCCCTACAAACAATGATAGGGTTAGGGCGCCCTTCGCTGACACTTGGTAAAATGATAGTAAAGTAGGCCCTTCGCTATCCCTAACTTTGGCACAAATAATCAAATCAGACACTTCACTTTGCTAAGGGTTAGTAAAGTGGACACTTTACATTCCCCCATCAATAATTTTTTGCGNAAAGTGGACACTTTACATTCCCCCATCAATAATTTTTTGCGGGAGTTGCTAAAATTTGAAACTCATAATTTAGTAAAAGTTTTTAAACAAATGTTAACAGTTTTTACAAAATCGATTAGTCATGTCTTGCCAAGACAATTTTGACTTTGAAATAAAACCAGTAGATACAGGGAACCCAAAGCTAAGTCTCAGCCGTTCACGTCACTAGAAACTTCAACACTTTTAGATTTGGTCAACGCAAGAAAGGCAATAATTGAATCTAAAAAGACTGACTTCGGAGCATTGGGAGAAAAGCAGAAGGCATGGAAATTAATTCAAGAAATGTGCAATACAAATCCAGATGTCCGCAACCGTACCCTAGATCAATTAAAGAAAAAATGGGAGAACTGCAAGGCTAGTGCTAAAAAAGAGGTAATTATTTCACCAACTTGAGCTATAATCAACAACAATAAAAATATTAATTGTTATTTTACTAACAAGTGGTTCCAACAATTATGTAACGGATCACAATCGCAAACTCAAGAAGACTGGCGGTGGTCCAAAGGTGTCTCCGGTGTCAGAACAAACAGAGAGTCTGCGCTATAGTCCCCTCACAAATGAAATTACTGGAGAATGAATTCGATTGCGATGGTAAGTTGAAATTTTTTGGATTGATTATAAACAGAACCTGTTAAATTTTTCTGAATAACGGCTCTGTCATCCTAGTGTTTCATAAAACAGCTACCTTTAAAAATTACTAAATTCTTTACGAATGTTCGATACGGCTGAGTTTTACTTACAACCGGCAACCTAAAAGCTACTGTGGCCCCGAAACGGAAAAAGTCGTGATTCGACTTCGGCCGAATACTGGCTGATCTCGATTCGGCTTGCCGAATCGTAGCCGAAGCATTTGCCTAATCACTTGCGCATGCGTATTACAATTTTTTGAGTTTCTCCTTACATTTAGAAGTTGTGGATTTTACTACGTCTACGTCTTTCACTAGTTTTTAAATCTTAGTATTTACCACTTTAGAAATTTCTATTGTTTATTTTGTTAAAATTGACACAAACGAGTTTTCACACAAACAAATTTGGCTCTTCTTGATTTCGAATACTAGTTGTATTAACTAACTCGTACACTGAATTGTAAATTCAAGCAATTTTTTTCTATACTTTTCAATGAATTGAATAATTTACGAATTTACAATAATTAATTTCCAAATAAATGAACTATTTCCACACATTATCTGGAATATTACATAATAATCAACGGCCGAAGCAGAAGCTTCGGTAAAATTAAAAAATGGCCGATTCGGCAGCCGAGGTTTCGGTAGGCCGAAGCTTCGGGACAACACTACTTAAAACCGAACAATTTAGTTTCCGTACTTGTTAGGCTGTTAGGTTCTTAATCCGCGTATGTTTGCCAAGAAAGTAAAAGTGNAAAATTTATCATTATTTTATACATATTCGAAATGATCCAATCGTATAAACTGCTAAACTTCTAATAAAATTGTTATTCTAATAACTAATAAACTTCTAATAACAATTTAGTTTCCGTACTTGTTAGGCTGTTAGGTTCTTAATCCGCGTATGTTTGCCAAGAAAGTAAAAGTGAGCAGAATGATTGTGTATTTTTACTAAATTTAAGGACCGAATACTGTTCCGGAAATAATTGGAGAATTCAAGGATGGCGATTTGTTTGCTCCTGGAGAAGATTTCAATGGGTCAGAGGTATTGGACACAATTATACACACTACTCCAAATTTCAGTAGTCGCCGCAGGCAGAAAGGTAAGTACTTATCAATGTTTCAAGATACTCGATTTCAGCATCGATCCCAGCACCGAAACTTCATGATCATGAGCCGACACTCGGAATTGCTAAACAGGCAAACTTTAAACGTTCTGTTTGGTTGTAAGATGCTTTAAGGTAAAAGTAAATCCCTGTCCTGTCCCAACGATCTAAGTTAAAAGTCTAACATTAACAAATAGGGCNAAACAGGCAAACTTTAAACGTTCTGTTTGGTTGTAAGATGCTTTAAGGTAAAAGTAAATCCCTGTCCTGTCCCAACGATCTAAGTTAAAAGTCTAACATTAACAAATAGGGCTACTACCATAAGCTAATGGGCCAAAGAATATAGTCTTATAACCCACGAAAGCATCGTCCATTGATAGTATTAGCACTATGTATTTGATTTAGCGTTTAACTTAGGTCATTAGGTTAAATTGTTTGTTAAGTTGTTAGGTTCCTGCCTAAGCAGGAAATTGCAGGAAATTTCTATATTGTTCCAAAGACATTTCACTGTTGNTAAGTTGTTAGGTTCCTGCCTAAGCAGGAAATTGCAGGAAATTTCTATATTGTTCCAAAGACATTTCACTGTTGGCTAAAGTGGGAGCACAGGCTCGTCTAGACCTCCCTAACATTTTTAGCAAAAACTTAAAGATAAAGTGGTAGTGTATACTAACACTTGCCATTATTTATACACTAAACGAAAGTTTAGTGTTCCCTTAGTAGAAGGTAAAGTAAAGGGATAGGGTACACTCCGATTTTCATTATTTGTGCCTTAAAGTGTTATGGAACGGGCCACTAGCACNAAAGTAAAGGGATAGGGTACACTCCGATTTTCATTATTTGTGCCTTAAAGTGTTATGGAACGGGCCACTAGCACTTTACTAACACTAAGGGCTCATTGTTTGTGGGACCGTTAGAAATACATTTAATTGGAACAAATATCAAACAATGTTTCANTAACACTAAGGGCTCATTGTTTGTGGGACCGTTAGAAATACATTTAATTGGAACAAATATCAAACAATGTTTCAATTTCTCAAAGGAAACGAACTCTAGATTTTATACACAAAAAGTTTGGAGCTATTTCAATAAAGGTAAAGCCAATTGTGGAAGGTTATTAAGTAGATAGAAATTATAGGTTTAAATTAGTGAAAGCAAACCGTATGATTGGCGAAACATGTACCTTCATTTCACAACTCCAATTTTCAAATCACCCAGCATGCAAAACNAATGGGTCAGAGGTATTGGACACAATTATACACACTACTCCAAATTTCAGTAGTCGCCGCAGGCAGAAAGGTAAGTATATCTCAAGATACTCGATTTCAGCATCGATCCCAGCACCGAAACTTCATGATCATGAGCCGACACTCGGAATTGCTAAACAGGCAAACTTTAAACGTTCTGTTTGGTTGTAAGATGCTTTAAGGTAAAAGTAAATCCCTGTCCTGTCCCAACGATCTAAGTTAAAAGTCTAACATTAACAAATAGGGCTACTACCATAAGCTAATGGGCCAAAGAATATAGTCTTATAACCCACGAAAGCATCGTCCATTGATAGTATTAGCACTATGTATTTGATTTAGCGTTTAACTTAGGTCATTAGGTTAAATTGTTTGTTAAGTTGTTAGGTTCCTGCCTAAGCAGGAAATTGCAGGAAATTTCTATATTGTTCCAAAGACATTTCACTGTTGCCTAAAGTGGGAGCATAGGCTCGTCTAGACCTCCCTAACATTTTTAGCAAAAACTTAAAGATAAAGTGGTAGTGTATACTAACATTTGCCATTATTTATACACTAAGCGAAAGTTTAGTGTTCCCTTAGTAGAAGTGAAAGTAAAGGGATAGGGTACACTCCGATTTTCATTATTTGTGCCTTAAAGTGTTATGGAACGGGCCACTAGCACTTTACTAACACTAAGGGCTCATTGTTTGTGGGACCGTTAGAAATACATTTAATTGGAACAAATATCAAACAATGTTTCAGTTTCTCAAAGGAAACGAACTCTAGATTTTATACACAAAAAGTTTGGAGCTAGTTCAATAAAGGTAAAGCCAATTGTGGAAGGCTATTAAGTAGATAGAAATTATAGGTTTAAATTAGTGAAAACAAACCGTATGATTGGCGAAACATGTACCTTCATTTCACAACTCCAATTTTCAAATCACCCAGCATGCAAAACNACAAACCGTATGATTGGCGAAACATGTACCTTCATTTCACAACTCCAATTTTCAAATCACCCAGCATGCAAAACCTTGAACGAAACAACTTTTTAATCAATTTGTGCGGCCGCTTTTGCAAAATTCAATCGTAGTGATTCTATAATGGTGGAAAGGCGCGAATAAAATCTCACATCTTTGACAATGACTCAGAAACGACGGTTCATAATAATTATAACATTACCTTTACAGAAAAACTGCAAAATTAACATTTTTCCATGTACATTTTGGTATTAAAATCTTCAAGGGTGGTATCGATTATTGGTAGTACTTTCCAAAGGGCGAACTGAAGTATTATCAAAGATATGCAAGCACAAACAACACACATTCAATCAATCAATGTGTACAGAATTTGCTCGAAAGAAATTACAACTTCTCCCCTCAAAAAGTTGACCGTTTTAGTCCGCCAAAGNAATGTGTACAGAATTTGCTCGAAAGAAATTACAACTTCTCCCCTCAAAAAGTTGACCGTTTTAGTCCGCCAAAGCTGACAAATTTTCATTAAGCATAGCATAAAAGAACGACAAAGTTGAGACGCAAGTTACTATAGAGTACTCAGATTATAGATTTTAGTTTGTTCATATCAATTTAAGTTTATTGAGGTGCAATGTATAAGAATTATAACTCCTTCCCAGCTAGGACTCAAGTTATTGCAGTTACAGAAAGATGGATTTCAATATTCTAAAAATGCAACATAGACTTGTCAAATTGTAATAAATGTCAATATGCAACCACACCCTCAATTTGTGATAGCTAAACTGTGAAATTCAAATTTGTAAAAATTAATTGTTCAGAAAATTTTTTTACAAAAAATTGTGTGTATACATACTTGTTGGAGATAAAAGTACAGAATCTGTTACATAATAATAAAGCCATACTAATAATGAAGCTGTGGTGTTTTTGTTTATAGTACTTACAAACAAACCTGGTTTAGATAAACATGGGATCCATGAAGACTGTTTGTTTCGGCATATAATTCCTTTAGAATACCATATTAGTTANGGTTTAGATAAACATGGGATCCATGAAGACTGTTTGTTTCGGCATATAATTCCTTTAGAATACCATATTAGTTACAAATCGAAATTTTTTATTTACTGGTTTGATCGAATGCATTTAGCATTGGCGAATAATTTGTCATAATATGACACATCGATATAAGACGATGCTATTGACCTTGACAATCGTCTTCCCCACAAAAAAATCATTGCTGAGTGGTCAAAAATCAGTCCATACTCCGGTACAAAATAATTTCAAATGTTTGGATCTCAAACGATACAAAACAAATGAACCTACTATAAATGTTTATAATAACAATAATTTTGACTTCTTAAAATTTCAGTTTTTGAATAATTATCTATAATTTCAACTTAAAGCAGAAATAAATTGCCTTTAAGCCTGTTGCATTTTCAATTGTTATGTGCCGAACGTATGACATTATAACCTATGTTTGCTGAGCTGCCATTGAAAATGTTTAACCTAATTCGCTACTTTTAAGCGTGGCGAATCAGTTTATACAAATCCCAAAAATCTTTCATCTGTTTTATAATGTTTTTTCAACTGAATATCTAAAATCAACTCTAATGCATTTTAATATATTTTTTAATTTCAGAAAAAAATTCTACANTCAACTGAATATCTAAAATCAACTCTAATGCATTTTAATATATTTTTTAATTTCAGAAAAAAATTCTACAGTATGCATATTTAACTTAACATATTTGACTACTCCTAAATTAAAAGCATCAGCAATTTTCATTTCAAATTTGGTGAGCTAGAGCTAAACTTTGGAGTGCCGANTTACTCCTAAATTAAAAGCATCAGCAATTTTCATTTCAAATTTGGTGAGCTAGAGCTAAACTTTGGAGTGCCGACATTTAGTGAACTTTGTTTTAAGTTGGCGTCATGGATAGTAAATTGGTTAAAATGAGATAGGAAGGTCTTTGGCTAACAAGCTCAATTGTCAAAAAAAATTGTATTGAATGGTTGTGCAGGTATTCTCCAGTTGACTTAAAAATTACTTGTAAGTCATTTGTGTACGAAAAGAATTCTATGTAAAAAACTAGCCATTAATGTCAAAATATCAAAGAAAGTCATTTAATTTTGCACCAAGTAAATGTCAATTAAAATTTAATTACAGTGCAATGATGAGGATTCCAGTATTTTCTGGGTTATGAGTAACGTTACCAAAATAATGAATATATAATTGATGCTAATTTAAAAAAATTAGACATTCGATTGTTTACATTAGATCATNGTTACCAAAATAATGAATATATAATTGATGCTAATTTAAAAAAATTAGACATTCGATTGTTTACATTAGATCATATTAATTAGTCACTCGGTGTTGTTTGAGTAGAGTTAAAAGCAGTTCATGCTAAGTAGAATTAAAAGTTGTTCACTTATGAAACGACTATAAGAGAGAGATTCTTCTCCATTTTTTTATTCATAAAGGATTCACAACTGAAGCTAAATTTCTGCAGCNGGACTATAAGAGAGAGATTCTTCTCCATTTTTTTATTCATAAAGGATTCACAACTGAAGCTAAATTTCTGCAGCCTTTTTCCGACACGGTAATATTTGAACATTTTTTGTACAGTTTATATTTAGGACCATTAACATTATGCAAAAAAAATTTCTCCCATGTATTTAATAATTTACAGAAAATTGTGCAATTACTAATATAATATAATACGTCTGTTTAAAAAAAACCTATGTGTAGTATACGTATAGGTTGAGCCTGCTAATGTATTTTACCTTCCTTACCTCACAGACTTTTTGTGTCTAACAATATATATGTCATAGTATTACAAACTTTAGTCTAAACGGGTACATGATAGTCTATATTGTTCTTGCATTTTCCGCTCTCCAGCGACATCCCGGCGTTAAAAAGCATAGGACAACGAATTCTGCTATATGAACAACTATTTAAAAAAATAATAAATTGCACTTAAAATATTGCTTTTAAATTTATTATCCAAACTAAATTCTACCGGTGTCTTGCCTCTAGCAAAACCTAATCTCCGTATTTTTGGACTATGTAAATGACATTTAGCTGCCACCTGGTAGTATACACGCACCTCAGGATTTAGAGAAAACAATGGCTTTCGCGACCATGTCTCTGTCTGCGATTCATTTCCCCACTTTCCTTACTACCAAATGCCTTTCAAAACGAAAAGGGAATACCCTCAATAAATTTATACATCAAATTATAATTACAAATAATAATTTATACATCAAAATGAATTTATACTCAATTCAATTTATTTAGTTTACATTAGAAAATTTTGTGGCACATTCAACAACATTATTTACAAAAATTTTGCATTTGAAATATATAACATATATTTGTAAATTTCAAAAAGTGGAATTTTAGTTCTAGTCATACATGTTTTACGGTAAGTATAAATATTTATCAATGGATCATAACAGCATTGTCTGCATTAGTGGATGAATTCAACATCTTTAGTTGAAAAGTGTCAAATACCTGCAATACTTTACTTTTTGAACGAAACTAATGAAAAATAAATTCAAATGGAAGAGTTTTTGAAAACAGTCGAAATCTTGAAATGTAAATCTTACTTGAAGGATTATTTTCAATTACATTTCAGAAATATAAATTCTCAAATAGTTGCCAATTGTATTAATAAACACAAATATATAATCCACTCACAAAAGAAATAAATTCATACCACTAATTAAAAAANTGCCAATTGTATTAATAAACACAAATATATAATCCACTCACAAAAGAAATAAATTCATACCACTAATTAAAAAATTTTAATGCAGGAAATAATGAAATACGTAGTGGGATTGATCATGTGTGCAGTGATAGCCGTCAGTGGCGGTGGCATTAGCCGATCATGTCAATTCGATGGAGATTGTATTTACAGTAACAACCAAGCGAGAAATTCAGTTTTTTTAAGATGCAAAGGAAGGCAATGTCAATGCAAAGTCCCAAATACACCAATCATGGACGAGCCAACATACAGTATGGATGTGGTAAAAGGGGAGTGTCTTGTCAATGGGAAAGCTCCATGTGGTGACAGCAGTGGAATAAGTCTTGGATGTAAACCCGGACGTTCTTGCGTCGAAGGGCGTTGTCGCCGACCATCTGAAGTGAGATCAACTCCTGCACATCTTGCATGTAGCGAAGATATCGACTGCATTGAAGGATACGCCTGTAAGTTGAAAAGAGGTTCATTTCCTTTGATGTATTTTTGCGGCAAGACGTAAATAGTAATTTAAAAATTATTAAAAAAAAATAAAACAACTTGTTAAATACAGGGTACTGATAAAATGTGTTAAAGTTTATTTCCTCAATTGCATTTGATCGACCCAAATTTAATCAAATCGCGTATTCAGTTGTGAGATTGTAAACTATGGGGTAAAGCAATGTGAAAATTCGACCTAGAAATCGGGTCTGGAGTATCAAGGCTGCAGAACATCCGACCAATTGAATTTCTGGCGTGTTTGAATTCGGGCATATAGAAAATCAAGAGTGCTGAAAATCCTGTCGATTGCAGAATATTGAATAAAATATTGATTAACATACAGATTCCCTGGTGTAACACAAGGTGGACTAAGATTCAGACGTGACTAACCATAACAATTGTATAAGTTTGCCTATCGGGCTTGCTAAGTGCGCAGAGGCCGCTATTCCTAATGTGGTTCCTTTAATACTCATGAAACATTTAATTTTTACCAAAAGCGGATAAATATAATTTTTAGGTAAGCAGAAAGACTTGCTTAAGTTTTGGAACGAGCTATCATCTTTCTGGTCACAATCTCCAGATCACAGCAACGGGACATTACAATGGATGTCTTGATCACATTCATTTTTAGCAGTCATACATGATCAAGATT
This sequence comes from Holacanthella duospinosa, assembly GCA_002738285.1. NCBI lineage: Eukaryota > Metazoa > Arthropoda > Collembola > Poduromorpha > Neanuridae > Holacanthella > Holacanthella duospinosa. The sequence continues at coordinate 27,991 of NIPM01000437.1, read as the reverse complement.
TGATTTATCATGATCAAGATTTGATATCGTACGGATGATTTCATGGTGCATATAGCTATACACTGAAGTAAATTACTCAAATGGCTGAAAACTAAAAAATTACTGGTTAGAAAATGGAGGAAAATGAAGCAGTGCCATTAGAATTTTATTTTTTCATGTTCAGCGGATTCAAATTAACAAAATGATTAGTATTTAAAAATTTCAATATTACAAGTTAAAATTACAGCTAGTATCTTTACCAATATTTCACTCAATAGTTCAATAAGGTGATGTGGAGTATGAGAATGAGTGGTGGAGTAAAGAGGAAGTGAGCATGCTACAATTCCTACTGCGATAAGAGACGCTTCGGTTTGTGGTTGGGGGGACCCGCCACTTTGTGATTGAGATAGGGATTGCCACAAAAATATGGTTTCTGTTGGGGTATGATCCCACTCCATAAGTTTCCCGAACCTAACGCACTACCAATTATGCTTCAAAGCCTAGTTGTGGAGTCCTGTCTTTAATCTCAATACTACTCTGAAATTCACCTTTGCTTTCAATTAGCACAGTCCATCTCCTCCTTCCTGGTCATTCATTTCCAGGAGTCTACTGTTTCATTTATGAGTACAGTAGAGGAATCGAGTTTTATACTCAATTCTCCACAGGGTATTTAATAAGTACCTTATAAGGACGAAAAACAGAAAAATACTTACGTAAGTAGTTTTTAATGACTAACGTACCAAATACTTAAATAAGTATAAAATACTTAAAAAGTATAAATGTAAGCCTTATGATGATGATCCACTAATTATCACCAGCGAGCCTTTTTTTCGTTGTTGGGGGATTCATTGTGTTTCTTTTCAGAAACAAGGAAGCCTTAAAGGTAATATGAGTCGATGCTTCTTTATCCCTTGTGTAAATCAGCTATGCTTAATTATTCCCTATTATTTATCAACATAATCAGCACATATTATCCATAAATGATACTTTACTCAGCTAGAACGCCAGTGAATACTTGAAACAATAGTGATATGCAAACACACTACCGCGTATTCGAATGTTAGTATGGCATTGTTAAAGGTTGTGATAATATTACTTTAAACGTTGCTTTTTATTTAANAGGCCTTATGATGATGATCCACTAATTATCACCAGCGAGCCTTTTTTCGTTGTGTTTCTTTTCAGAAACAAGGAAGCCTTAAAGGTAATATGAGTCGATGCTTCTTTATCCCTTGTGTAAATGAGCTATGCTTAATTATTCCCTATTATTTATCAACATAATCAGCACATATTATCCATAAATGATACTTTACTCANCAGCTATGCTTAATTATTCCCTATTATTTATCAACATAATCAGCACATATTATCCATAAATGATACTTTACTCAGCTAGAACGCCAGTGAATACTTGAAACAATAGTGATATGCAAACACACTACCGCGTATTCGAATGTTAGTATGGCATTGTTAAAGGTTGTGATAATATTACTTTAAACGTTGCTTTTTATTTAAACCTTGGGATTTGTAATTTAAGCGTTGTCCTAGTATCAGTAGGTGCCACCCACAAAACTCATTTCTCAAGATTATCCATCAAACAATGTCAAAGAATCAATTTCAATTAGCGAATTTATAATAAATTGGTGTTAGTAGTATCTATAATAACCATGTCAATTATACTAGCTGAAATCAACTTCGAAAATTACCTAATCTTATCTCATTATATAATCGTCTACTTGTATTCCAACTGTTTAATTTGTCCACAAAGTTTCAAATTGAAATTTAGTTCTTAATCACTATGAAGGTAATAGTGTGCCTAGTTTTATTTTTTTATTGTTGTGATGGAGAAGAATTTCCTAAATTTTTCTTTTCTTCATATCCACCAAAGTGCTCTCTAGACTCTCCCTCCCGGTATGCTGATGAAATATCGTTACCATCTACAGAAGCACTTATACAAGGTACTTCCATATACAGGATTTAGTTGGTTTTAATACTATTTTTGAATACTCTTTTTTTTCAATCAAAATTTTGTTTCAAGGTATAGCGTTGTAATTTTGAAATTTCCATATACACAGGTTCGGGCATTTCTTTATTCACAAAATTAACAAAATATTTGACGTAATTTGACACTGATTCGCAATTGTACCCTTGCAAATTGTCNTCTTTATTCACAAAATTAACAAAATATTTGACGTAATTTGACACTGATTCGCAATTGTACCCTTGCAAATTGTCATGTGTACATTGTAACACACCGTTTACATAATGCCTAGGTTCGTAGAGTCTTTTTATTTTACTATTATACAAAATTTCTGTCATAATTTGACACCAATTCGTAATTTTTTTATTCCGAATTGGTCAAAGATATTTCTCCATCGCTAATTTCAACTCATTTCTGTCAATTCGTATTTTTTTCCATCCGAAGGCATCAAGTTAATTTAAGTCTTATTTCACTGAAGGTGAAATATCTTATTTTGAGCGTCTGATCTGTAATTACTTTCGCTATCGTAACAAGTTATCGGTTAAGACTAAGGCTGACTATGCTTAATAATAAATCATATTTACAATTCACCGCAAATAAATATTTAAATACATAAGGAACGGTTCTATGTAAATACGGCCTACGAAAATACGGTAGAGGAAATACGGCCGGGAAAATACGGGCTGGACAATACGGCCTATGGAAAACACGATGTATAAAAATACTGCATAAAATAGTTATAAAAGAGCTAACTTCATCCCGAAGCTTGCCACACTTAAAACCTAACAAAAAAAAATCTAAAAAAAACCTAATCTTAAAAACGTAAACCTGAAGAAAATCTAAAATAATACATAAAAAAATAATGGAAAGGGTTTTGAATGGGGCGTATTTTCTTAAGACTATGTTCCAAAGGCCATACTTACCATAAGCAGTAATTTCCAGACCGTGTTTTGCCGGCAGTATTTTCCAGGTCGTATTTTTGCAAGACGCATTCTCACCTTTTGATTTTGTGATTACGGATGTTCGTGTCCATGTGTTACGGATGCTCATTTTACATTTTAACGACAAAAACTATGTCCAATTGCCTACAGCTTGTTGCTAAAACAATCTAGTTATCCACGTTCAGCTGTTATCCACGTTCAGTTAAGTATGTGGCTGGTTCCACCGTTGGAAAAGTTTTCTTGCTCGTGTGCGTATTTCATGATTTAAAATATTAACTTTACACCTCGATATAACTCACCACCTTTTAGAGTATTTGAAATAAGAACTACCCGGGGGAATTAAATTGAGAAATTCTACTTTTCCAAAACTAGAGGACTCAAAATTGTCTGGTGCAAACAAGTGATCAAAATTATTCAAAAATTGCGAAATTGTTTTGTCATTGTACAAAATTACAAGAGACAAAATAAAATTAAACAAAAAAAATTTTTTACTTGCAAAGCCTATCACAAGGTAATTAAAAATCTGACAAGTCAACTAATTGGGTAAGATTCACTAGGATAGAATTCAAAAAGTCAATAAAAATAGTTAATTCTTTCTTTCAAATTTCAACTTTAATTACTTTCAATTTGACTTTTTTTNGTAAGATTCACTAGGATACAATTCAAAAAGTCAATAAAAATAGTTAATTCTTTCTTTAAAATTTCAACTTTAATTGCTTTCAATTTGACTTTTTTTTGTTATTTCAATAAGATTTTTTTTTCCCTGAAAATTTGTTCCACTACGTCATGTGACACGAAATTTTACCTAATGGAGGGTGGCTAGGTTCAATAATCTTGGAGGAGAAAAGAGATACAGAGTTCAATCATGTGACAAGAGTTAAGTCCGATTTTCCCATTTTTGGAATGTCGCCCGCTTCGGTTTTTCACGTTTTGGGATGTTTGTCNACAAGAGTTAAGTCCGATTTTCCCATTTTTGGAATGTCGCCCGCTTCGGTTTTTCACGTTTTGGGATGTTTGTCGGTTCGGTTCGGTTTTCATAATTTTTCGCCTTTCTTCCGTTTAGTACGGTAAGATTTTCTCAATTTTTCGACTTCATCTGGTTCGGATCAGTTTTCACAATTTTTACCTTGTATAGTTTTGGTTCGCTTTTCGGTTATTACTAAATTGATCACGCCAAACGTTGCCAAATTTACCATCTGTTATACCATAGGGGTCGGCAAGCCTTCATTCACCTTCATTCACTTTTTATTTGTCATTGACTTTTTAAACTCGGTTTGGTGACATCAAATTAAAAAATTTTGAACTCTCTGAAATTATTGCCAGAACACGAAGTTTCGTTTGCATTTCAAATTTTCTAAATTTTCTGTATACATCCCTGACAGGTAATATGATATTTAGCTTGCTCTATTTTGTATTTTGGCAAGTAAACAATTTCTTTTAGTTTGTAATCATTTTGTAATCAATTCTATAATTTGGTAATTTTGTACTTTGTACGGGCTGTAAACCTGTAAATTATTTAAATTTTATTATATATTATCACTTTTACAGAAGGAAGGGCGTTCTTTGGTCGTCTGTTGGATGAATTGGATTCTTCCCTAGAAGATCCTGAATTGAACAACGAATGGGATGAGATTTCAAGAAAAATTATTACAGACTTAGAAAAACGCAAATTGCGTATAAGCGCGTTTTGGCTTCTGGTAGGAACGATCGATGGCATGAATATCCTCCCCTGGGAAAAGTTGTCAAAAGATTGGATGATTTCGGAAATTCTGGGTGCTTTGGGCTACGAATATGTTCTCCTGGAAGCTACGTTTAAAACAGGAACCAGAGAAATACTAAACACAATCAGGCCATACTTTCGAAACCGTACGACTCTTGTTGCCAGTTTTACAATTGTCGTTTAGTTAACCGCCGGTTAANTCAGGCCATACTTTCGAAACCGTACGACTCTTGTTGCCAGTTTTACAATTGTCGTTTAGTTAACCGCCGGTTAACTGAAATAGTCTCAACTTCAAATTAAATTATCGATAATTAACTGATCGGCCTAGCAAATTGTGAATGATACCAATCGTCCTGTATTACTCCGTCAATTAATCAACGATTTAAGTTAATTCCACGATTCTCACAAATTAAAGTATAATTGAAGACTTCAGTCAAAGAAATGCCACTTTCAGATTTGTTGATTTTAAAATTACAAATTTGTTGGTATCCATGACGAGACAGTAAAATCTGCTTATTGAAGACGTTATTATAACTCTANGACTTCAGTCAAAGAAATGCCACTTTCAGATTTGTTGATTTTAAAATTACAAATTTGTTGGTATCCATGACGAGACAGTAAAATCTGCTTATTGAAGACGTTATTATAACTCTAGCATACGAATTCCATAAATTAATATTATTAAATAATTGTTCAAAAATGTTAATTTTTTCTTATACAAACTTATTAGTTGAAACTATTTAAATTTTGTTTTTGATTTTTTATTCTTCCACATTTTTTTTTCGATTTTCTTCATTCTTTCTTTTCAACCTTGAATTACTTTCTAAACTACTACATACTGGACGGGTCGGGTCGACTTTGAAAAAGTAAAAGACGGGACGGGTCTACTTGAAAAAATGAAAAGGTGACTGGACGGGTCATCTTTGAAGAAGTCAAAATCCGGAACGTGTCCATTTTGAAAAATCAAAAAACGGAACGGGACCCGTCGACTTTTAAAAAATCAAGACGGGACTGGGTGGCTTGACTTAAAAAAAAGTCAAAAGAGGGAACGGGACTGACTTTGAAAAAGTCAAACAACGGGACAGGATAGGTCGATTTTGAAAAAGCCAAAAGAGAAGACGGGACGAGTCGACTTTGAAAAAGTCAGAAGACGAGACGGGACGGATCGACTTTGAAAAAGTCAAAAGACGGGAAAGGACGAGTCAACTTTGAAAAGTCAAAAGACAAGACAGGACGGGTCGACTTTGGAAAAGGCAAAAGACGAGACGGGACATGTCAACTTTGAAAAGGTCAAAAAACGGGAAGGGACAGGTCGAATTTGTAAATTTAAAAGACGTGGGGAAACGGGTTGACTTGAAAAAGTGAAAAGGTGACTGGACGGGTCGTCTTTAAAAAAGTCGAGAGAAGGGACGGGTCTACTTTAAAAAATCAAAAGACGGGGCGGGACCAGTCGACTTTTAAAAAATCAGAAGACGGGCCGGGAAGGGTCGACTTTTAAAAAATGAAGACGGGACGGGGTTGGTCGACTTTGAAAAAGTTAAAAGATGTGACGGGACGGACTTTGAAAAAGTCAAAAGGCGTGTAGGGACGGCTCGACTTTGAAAAAGTCGAAAGATGGGGCGGGACAGGTTGACTTTTCAAAAGTCAAACGACCGGACGAGAAGCGTCGACTTTGAAAAAGTCAGAAAACTAGACGGAAAATGTCGAGTTTGAAAAATTCAAAAAACGGGAAGGAGGAAGGCGACTTTGAGAAAGTGAAAAGACTAGACGGGTGATTTGAGAAATGAAAAGACGGGACGAGTCGACTTGGAAAAAGTCAAAAGACAGAACGGGTTCAAAAGAAGGGACGGGGGATTGTCGACTATTAAAAAGTCAAGTCGGGACAGGGTGGCTTAACTTTGTAAAAGTCAAAAGACTGGGCGGGACAGTTTTACTTAGAAAAAGTCGGGTCGATATTGAAAAAGTAAAAAATTGTATCCGTATTTAGACTTTTTCAAAACTATTCAGTCCCGTTTTTTTACTTTTTGAAAGTCGGCCCGTCCTGTCTTTTGTCTGTTTCAAAGTCGACCCGTCCCGTCCACTCTTACAAAGTCGACCCACTCCATACCGTTTTTTGATTTTTTAATAGTCAACAGGTCCCGTCCTGTCTTTTGACATTTTCAAAGCCGACTCATCCCGTCTTATGGTTTTTCAAGTCACCTGTCTAGTCATTCCATTTTCAAATCCGTCTTCCTTCTTCCCGTCTTTTGAATTATTCAAACTCGACACTTCCCGTCTAACCTTCTGACTCTTTCTAAGTCGACCAGTCCCGTCCCCTATTTTGGCTTTTTCAAAGTCGACGCATCCTGTCCGGTGTTTTGACTTTTTCAAAGTCTGCCCGTCCCATCTAGTATTTTGCCTTTTGCAAACTCGACCCGTCCCGTCCCGTCTTTCGACTTTTTCAGAGTCAACCGGTACTTTTGCCCGTCTTTTAAGACAGCACAGGCCGTTATAAAAAGACTCGATAAGTCCCCGCATGATAGGATTTTATCCCATCATACCTGCTAGGACCCGTGTCTAGATAAAGTATCCTATCGTGGCTTTGACGTTGCCTGATCTCTTTTCCGGTACATCCCATGTATCCCATTCATTCCCACAACTATCCCGTTGCTTCCCGCGTCTCCCCCGTCCATTCCCACATCTCTCCAGTTGCCTTCCACCTCTCTCCCCCTCAATTCCACATCACTCCCCATTAATCCTGCATTCCTCCCAATGCCCTTCGCATTTCGCCCGTTCCTTTCTAAATCTTCCTGATGCTTCTAGCATTCACCTAGTTCATTCCCACATCCTCGCCGTTGTTTCCATCATTCCGCCACATCACATTCCACAACACTGTCGAGAATTGTCGCATCCCTCCATGCAATCCCTCAGCTCCCCCTGCTTAATCACAGTTCTCCCGTTCATTCGCACATCCCTTCCGCTGCTTCCCACATCCTACCCACGCATTTATACAGCTCACACGTTGCTTCCCCCATCCCTCCACCACATTCCCGCAACTCCCTCTCACATGCCACAACGCTCCCGTTCATTCCCGCATCTTTACCTCATGGATACCAACAAATTTGTATTTTTAAAATCAACAAATCTGAAAGTGGCATTTCTTTGACTGAAGTGTTCAATTGTTTATTTGATTATTATTTTTCTTAACCACCGGTTACGACTAACCGACCAAGAAAAAACTGGGCATTATGATTCTATCGTACTGTTTTTATGCAAGTCGTTTTACTTTACAGTGGCAGAAAGTCTTGAAAAGGAACTACTACATTTGAAGAACAGTGACAGACAGATGGCTCCAGAAAAATTAGAGGAAACAATAGAAGAGGTTGGGTAAATTTTATGTAGAATAGTTGTATCGGTGACAGTATTTTTTGAGTGAATCCAGGGTTAATTGTTTCTAAAATCGTCACACTCAACTTGCCCAACTAAACAATTAACCCATTCCAACTGTCTAAATTCAAAATTGTAATGCAGTCGTCCCAAAGTGAACTTGCAGCATAATATGCAGACCTATCCAACATATGTTTTCAACCTACTATTCACAAATAGAGAGTCTTAAATCAACATTTAACTGAAAGGTAAACTAAACTTCAGAAGGGGTAGCAGCGTATTCAAGCATTAGAAACAAATTTAGAGATATAAAATACTAAATATGGTAGGAGGAAATGTAAAAATGTTGAGAAGTTATACAAAATTTAGAACAATTACAAATAAGGCCAATTTTTGAAAGGATGCTAAATCGAACCCACACCTATACAAAAATTTATACAAGGTATCGACGACGTAGGGTAGCGCTGGAAGATAGAAATTTTAGATAAATATATAAATATAAATACAATATTAACGAAAGGCCATATAGTCGTCACGAAAAGCGAAAATATGGACTATGAAAATAAGGTTTGGAAAATGCAAGCGGGAAAAATACCACCTGTGAAAAACAGCATGGAATACATGACCTACAGAAAAGCAGTTTTTTTAAAAACACGTTTTATATAAAATTTATTGCAAATGGGACGTATAGAAAATTAGGTGTAAATTGGCTGAGCAAAAATCCAAAAAACGACTTAAAGAGGTTTAAGTGATAACTCTCTTTCTTTTAGTTCAAAATTTGAGGGTAAATGCAAGCTGCATTTGACATTACATGTTTGTTTGTGCTACCTAGGAAGAAAATTGTTTGAATGTGCTACAACTACAAAAGCACCTATTATGAGACAAAATTACGTGTAATAATTAAAATATTCAAAAATTTGGATTGGCATAGGTCGCTTTTTGAAACAAATATTAAAATTTTGAATATTAACAATTTTTGTTATTTAAAAAATAATTAAAAAAAAAATTATAAAATATAATTCAATGATTTTACCTCTCCGAAGAAGAAGCGGACAACTCAAATCTTCATATTTTATTAGCTTGTTGCCAAGAGAATTCAACTTAGACAAATTCACTCAATACTAGGGACTAGGAATGCAAAAGAGCCGAATTTTATTGGCTTGGCTAAATACGCTGAAATTTCAATTCTGCTCGACTCATGGTTAGCACAACCTGGAAAACATAAGCTCAGCTCGGCTCGTGGCTCAATTAGGTCACAAGCAGGCTGGATAGCTATGAATTTTAATAATAAAATCTTTTTTNTCAGCTCGGCTCGTGGCTCAATTAGGTCACAAGCAGGCTGGATAGCTATGAATTTTAATAATAAAATCTTTTTTTTATTTTGACATTGCGGCTATGAAATAAGATTTAGAGTAATAAACTTGGTGTTTATGAGTGCAGATGTTTATATTTACCTAAGACGTCCAACTTTACATTTTGTACTTATNTCAGCTCGGCTCGTGGCTCAATTAGGTCACAAGCAGGCTGGATAGCTATGAATTTTAATAATAAAATCTTTTTTATTTTGACATTGCGGCTATGAAATAAGATTTAGAATAATAAACTTGGTGTTTATGAGTGCAGATGTTTATATTTACCTAAGACGTCCAACTTTACATTTTGTACTTATTCAAGAAAATAAAGACTTCATCTTGGTGATGTCTTGAACGAAAATTAGACTTTTGTCAATATTTTGTTATTAAAGACAATATCTAATAGATTTTGAAACAATTAATGAGACCAATAGCATGCTGTCACAAATTATGCAAAGTTGTGGGAAAATTCTGATTAGAAAACAAATGTAATACAATGTAACAACTGAAGGAATTGACTTTTAAGGATTTTTTAATCGACTAAAGGAATTTAGTTATTAAGTATTTCTTTAGGATCGTAGGTTAAATTTTTTTTTCTTTGAATTTTGTTTATAACATTACTAGGTTTTTCTCTAGATTCTGGAAAAATTATTTTCCTTAGTTTTATTTTTTTTAGACTTTAGACTAATGTTGTGGGGTCATCCGCTAGGCATTGTGATGATGTTATTAATTAGGTATTGATTAGGTATTATTTATTGTTAATTAGGTGTTGAAAAAGTATTACGTATTATTAATTAGGTATTGATAAAGCTATTATTTATTATTATTTAGGCATTAATTACGTATAATTAGGTATAANGGATGCTAAATCGAACCCACACCTATACAAAAATTTATACAAGGTATCGACGACGTAGGGTAGCGCTGGAAGATAGAAATTTTAGATAAATATGTAAATATAAATACAATATTAACGAAAGGCCATATANAAATATAAATACAATATTAACGAAAGGCCATATAACGAAAAGCGAAAATATGGACTATGAAAATAAGGTTTGGAAAATGCAAGCGGGAAAAATACCACCTGTGAAAAACAGCATGGAATACATGACCTACAGAAAAGCAGTTTTTTAAAAACACGTCTTATATAAAATCTATTGAAAATGGGACGTATAGAAAATTAGGTTTAAGTTGGCTGAGCAAAAATCCAAAAAACGACTTAAAGAGGTTTAAGTGATAACTCTCTTTCTTTTAGTTCAAAATTTGAGGGTAAATGCAAGCTGCATTTGACATTACATGTTTGTTTGTGCTACCTAGGAAGAAAATTGTTTGAATGTGCTACAACTACAAAAGCACCTGTTATGAGACAAAATTACGTGTAATAATTAAAATATTCAAAATTTTGGATTGGCATAGGTCGCTTTTTGAAACAAATATTAAAATTTTGAATATTAACAATTTTTGTTTTCGTTATTTAAAAAATAATAAAAAGAAAATTATAAAATATAATTCAATGATTTTACCTCTCCGAAGAAGAAGCGGGCAACTCAAATCTTCATATTTTATTAGCTTGTTGCCAAGAGAATTCAACTTAGACAAATTCACTCAATACTAGGGACTAGGAATGCAAAAGAGCCGAATTTTATTGGCTTGGCTAAATACGCTGAAATTTCAATTCTGCTCGACTCATGGTTAGCACAACCTGGAAAACATAAGCTCAGCTCGGCTCGTGGCTCAATTAGGTCACAAGCAGGCTGGATAGCTATGAATTTTAATAATAAAATCTTTTTTATTTTGACATTGCGGCTATGAAATAAGATTTAGAATAATAAACTTGGTGTTTATGAGTGCAGATGTTTATATTTACCTAAGACGTCCAACTTTACATTTTGTACTTATTCAAGAAAATAAAGACTTCATCTTGGTGATGTCTTGAACGAAAATTAGACTTTTGTCAATATTTTGTTATTAAAGACAATATCTAATAGATTTTGAAACAATTAATGAGACCAATAGCATGCTGTCACAAATTATGCAAAGTTGTGGGAAAATTCTGATTAGAAAACAAATGTAATACAATGTAACAACTGAAGGAATTGACTTTTAAGGATTTTTTAATTGACTAAAGGAATTTAGTTATTAAGTATTTCTTTAGGATCGTAGGTTAAATTTTTTTTTCTTTGAATTTTGTTTATAACATTACTAGGTTTTTCTCTAGATTCTGGAAAAATTATTTTCCTTAGGTTTATTTTTTTTAGACTTTAGACTAGTGTTGTGGGGTCATCCGCTAGGCATTGTGATGATGTTATTAATTAGGTATTGATTAGGTATTATTTATTGTTAATTAGGTGTTGAAAAAGTATTAGTTATTATTAATTAGGTATTGATAAAGCTATTATTTATTATTATTTAGGCATTAATTACGTATAATTAGGTATAATATTTATTCTTGTTATGGTTCAATTACCGAGCTACTGAATGTTAATTTTTTTTATTTCGACAAAGCAGTCAAAGTTGGTAAAAATAGGTGGGGAATGGAGAAATGTTGCTGAATAGTAATAATTGCCTTTCGATAATTTTAACCAGACTATTTAATTTGGTAGGACCTGACGAATAAGTTCAAAAGAATTTTCAACCTCCACTATCTTCCATAAGAATCAGTGAGTAGTCATAGAAATATCCTGAATCTGATGGCAACGAATATCAACAGTTTATTTCAGATTAAATAATCTCAATTGATCCGAGCCTTCTGTTCTGTTGTGGCAATATAAATTGAATTTTGGGTTTGCACAAGTGCACAGCCTTGTGACAGACATTAGTAGCCAATAGATACTTAAGCTAGACTGTGAATATAAATGACTGTTTTTTTATTTCGTCAAGAAAACTGACTTCACTAAACGAAATTTTCCATGAGTTCTTTTAGTAATTCCAAACAATTCTTACTTCTTTAAATCTTCCCAATTTCCAATGAAACTTTACAAATATTTAGAACAACGAATATCTAGGGGAGTTTTGAATTTTATTTTAAAATATGTATTGAAAAATAATTTTTCAGTAAGCTTCAAAATTTGAATATTTTTTACTAATGTAATGTATAAGGAGACGTGATGCAAAACCTACAACAACAATAAAAATAATGAATAATTCAAAAATCATTCTAACATCTCTAGCTCCCTTAATAATGATGGCTTTTCTTCAAAGAAGTAGGCACAAAGAAAACGTCTAGCGTGTTTAGGTTAGATTGAAATGAAACTTTGCATGGTGGTAAATAATTCAATCTACAATGCTACAATGGGCCAAAAAAAATTTTATTTACCGAATGTGATTTATTTTGAAATACCAGATTACACTTAAGTGAACTACGCTGCTCAAACTACTCAATAAGTTTTTATGAGTCCAATTTAAACATTTTTAGGATGATATTACCTACCTATATATAGAGTTTCAAGTCGATAGTTAACCAAAACACATGTAGAACTGCATGTGACCTTGGCTAACCTCGATAAAATTCAGATACGCTGATAAATTGGAGTATAAGATAGTTTCAAACTTAAGTAATAAAAACTTGGATTTCAATCAATTATAACATTTGACCCTTTGATTCTAGTGACCTGATGCATTTAACGGGTCCCACTACTTTTCAATGTTCTTTCATAATAAAACTTCAAATGTATCTTAAAAAATTGATCAACCCTCCAAAACCGGGAAAAAATTATTAATCGAGGTATTTCTCCGGAAAAAATTATAGGCCAAACATAACTTCTTGATCGAGTAAAATATTTCCCCGCACTGTAGAACAACAATAATAAAAAAACATCCAAATTTTGAAGCTTAATAAAAATTCAATTTTAAAATAAAATTCAAAACTCCCCTAAATATTCGCAACTTTTAAATACTTACAAAAATTTCAATTAGTAAAACAATTAATTATTTTAATGTATCGTATTACGTTACAAATGTATGCTTCACCAAGTTTTCATTCTGATACATTTTTTTTGAAAAGCTAAAACGAATCTGGTGACAAAATTTGTATATATCTATAAAACAAAATCGTAAGCATTTGTGTATTACGGATTAAGAATATTCGAACTATTTATTTCAAGGTCATTGAATAGGTTTCATCATTCACAAGTTAAAATATTAAATTTCACAGAATTTCGACCAAGAAACTGATTCCAATTATGGCTATTGTGTTTGCTTTGGTTCGGCTTAGGTTTTCCATAATACTGAAGCTTACTAGCATAATACCTAGCATATTTCTCAACTTAATATTTGTAAGACTATTTGGTATTTGTTGTTATTAATTTAATGTATATAATATCTAGATGGGGGAAGGATTTGCAGGGAAGCTGTTCCTAGGCTTATTGAACGAGAAAAACAAAACAAGTCATACTACAATAGCCAGTCCGCTGTTGGAAGAAGTCGCCCTTGTACTTCAAGCTTACCGGGATAAAAGAAAAGAAATATTTAGTTTTTGGGAAGTAGTTTCGCAAATATTTATAAAAAAACAAAAGACACCTGAGGAAATCCTTGAGAAGTATGTAACACAAAAGAATACGATACAGACGTTTGTGTCTTTTATCAATTAAGATCAATTAAGGCAAGATCCATAGCTATTACCTCAAGTATCATCAATATCTCCATATCGAAAACCAACCTCATCAATTCGTAATTTAACATATACTATATGTAACTCACAAATTCACTCATCAATTATAACTAACAGCTATCACTTAAAAGTATTAGGAAAAAAATTGTTCATTCAATATGATTCATGCAGTGCTGGTTTATTGTATATTCGTGTAAATTTCTGTTTGATTGGACGTTTCGCTCCAATACAGAAATAAAATACGATTCTACTGAAAACTAATCCAACTGAAATAAATTTGACACTTATTATTATTCGATAATCTTATCTGTTTGCGGTGTGAGTTGATCACCTTAATGATTGAAAATGTGTATAATGATATGAAGTTTCCGGTTTTAAATACTGATTCTCAATTAGATTATTATCTTCAGTAAAATTTTATTTTTAATACAGCTCTGGAAGCACTTCTAAACGAGCTGAAAAGATATTGTTCGTTGACACTCTTTCATGGAGAGTCATAATTATTATTTATATCAATTTGAATTTTGGCAATCATGATTTTTTACACGAGTACTATTCGTGTCAGGGTGTGTAGGGTAGACAAAGTTAAACATAAATACATGTGAGTAAGTTATGAAAAAGTGAAAAATTATATAGTAGAATAGTTGGCAACAATACTCATCAATTTAGATGTATAGCTTTATTGCCCCGAATGTCTTATGTTGACGACTTTGTTCGTACACTTTATTAGCCCCATCCATCAACGCTTCCAATGTTTCAATATACTTAACCAAGTTGGGCTCATATGAAAATTCTTGTGAAATTACTTCTCAGAGTAAGATGAAGTCAGTAAGTTCGGATTTGATCAAAGTACACACTTCCTCTACAGCTCTATCTAGGAATACTCTTTCTCGAAAAATTTTGAAGAGGACAAGGTTGTTCCGTTGATTGCAGGAGAAATCTTTTTTGAGTCCAAGCAAGTCCACAGTAGGTGNTTTGAAGAGGACAAGGTTGTTCCGTTGATTGCAGGAGAAATCTTTTTTGAGTCCAAGCAAGTCCACAGTAGGTGTTCGCTATCTCTATCAGACGGCGAAGTGAGGGAGATTTTATAATCCGGTTTGCAAGACAGTATCCATGAGCCAGAAAAATATGAATTGCTGCTTCATCATAAAATTTGACAAATTGGAACCAAAACTTNAGACAGTATCCATGAGCCAGAAAAATATGAATTGCTGCTTCATCATAAAATTTGACAAATTGGAACCAAAACTTTAAAGTAGCTTCAGAATAGCAGCCTTCAAGCTTGTCCACAGCATACCATCGAATGACGTCAAAATATCTTCTACGAAAGTATTGTAACGTCCAAGAAACCTACGAATGGTTTATCAAAAATCTTTGAAAACTTGGAGTATCTGGTACGTCCCAGTTTCTTCTTGAAAATATTTGGGGTCCTCTTTCAATAGTAAAGATGGAACTTGTCCATTGTATCAACTTTGTTTCAAGAATCTTTATTTCGGCAGGTAAAAGTGTTTCTCGTGAATTCAAGGGCTTGAGGCTAATATATTCTCTAACCTGGACGGTACCAAAGCAATCATGAGTGATTTCACCATGATCAAAAGTGACTGTGCCTTGAAGTGCTTGGTTGAATGTCTTAGCTACTTAGTAATAAAATGAAAAAAAAAATATTTTTAAAGTATAAAATTTTGTCTATCTTAAGAAAACTCCGTTTTATTATACATGCTTGAAACTTACCTCCAGGTCTTAGTATAATTCAATTTCGATGGCCTGAAATGTTATGGATTTCGATTTTGAGAAACTTAAAATCATGGATTTAGATGTAAACTATTTAAAAATATGAATTATTGTTTAGATTTTGTGATTCTTTAAAATCATCGATTTCGACTTACATTTTTATTTCAAATGGCTATTGTCTACTTCGATTCTGATTGTGAGTTGGAATTTTAAAAGTGTTGAATTTAGATTTTTATTAAAATCTGGAGTTCAATTTTGATGTGTAGTGGTGTAAGTTACAAGTGTGCTTCAAACTAAACACGAGGCGCGCGGCAGCAGATTTCTCTCAGATTTGTTGTGTGTTGCAGGAATTGAAAAGAATTTGGTAGTAAAAAAAAGCAAGATTTAAGCAGTCACGCTTTGTTGCTTGGGAGTCATGACTCTTCCTAGTGAGTCACGACTCTGAGTCACTTTGGAAAGGCACAGAGTCACGAGGCAGGTGACTTCCATTTCCCTATTGAGTCAGAGTCACCCAAAACCAGTGACTCCGAGAAATCAATGAGTCAGAGTCAGAGTCAAGACTCAAAGTCATTGAGTCAGAGTTGTTCGCAACCCTTGTGTGGAGTAACAGAGTATAATTTAAAAAAATTCCAGAATGATGGAGGGCACGAGGCAGAGGGCTAGTGTCATAAATCGAAAAAAACGCTTTCAGCAACCGTTGTCAAGTTTTTTGACCTATGTTGATTAAATTTTATATGAGTATACATACTTAATCGCATTTCCCAGTTGCCATTTTAGTTATTCAAAACATATTTTTTGAATTTTTATTAAATTTTAAAAACGATAATTTTTGAAAAATAAAAATTTTGATCATGCTGGATATTGTTCTACCACTACTACTTTTGGGAGTAACGCTGAATGCATCATGAAAGCATGTTTAGAGCAAAAATAATATTAAAAAAATTTTTTTTTTAATTCGTTTTTAATTTAGTCATTTGAAATTTTGAATTTAGATTTCAAGCTAATTTAGAAGTGCACGGTTTGATAATTACGCAGTAAAAAAATGAGTTAATTGAACAAAGTCAATAAAATAATAAAAGTTCCAAACATTCCGATGTGTTCAATCATTGATTATTTTGATAGAGTTGACACGAATGATCAGTGTAAATATTGCAGGTGAAGTAATTTAATTTTAAATCGGATCAAAAATAAAGAAGAATTTAAAAAATTTATTTAAGAGTCTAACCGAAAAGAGCAGGTAACTTAGCGTCTTTGTATCACTTATTTTGGCTTTGAATACGCATTATACTTTAAAAATAAAAATATAAAATTTCTGTGAATCTGAGTCACTGAGTCATCACTCTGAGTCACCTGACTCTGACTCAAGCTTCAGGAGTGATTCTATAAGAGTTACTGAGTCAGGTTCACTGAGTCATTAAAATTCATGACTCTGACTTTGTGAAAAAAGGGAGTCCGTGAGTCGTGACTCTGAGTCATGGGAACCCTACTCCTCTCGTCCTCTTTGGCAATGGGGTGTCAAAATTTCAAGTCTAGATAATGTCCCAGGTTTCAAGGACAATTCCTCACTGGCAATTATCCTTGCAAGACTAGTCTATCACATGACTCACTTTTGTCGGAAAATAGGGTCATTGACTCATTGAGTCAATAATCTGACTCTATTTTTAGTCTATCAAAGCATTTAAAAAAATAGCAAAAGAAAGTGAAAATTAGAAATAGTGCCCATATATGAAATGGGTTCGCGGGCGGTGCCTTGTGACGCAAGTGGACCTTTAGATTAACGAAATATATCCGATCTTCCGATCCTATCCTCTACATTACCTTACCTGTGACAATGATTTAGACTGATAGTAAAGCGAAATATGGTATGTTGAATCATACAAGGCAAAAACTAATTTAATTCGTTTTAATCGTTCAATGAACTGTATCAACAAACTTTTGAATCATCTACTAACTCAGATCTCTTTACACATTCCATCGCCAGATGCCTCAGTAAACAAGTAAAAAAATTTCCTCAAATAGTATTGAAACCGACACTAAGAATTGAACCGACTCGGCTTAAATTGAGGGGCTACACTTACTATACTATTTCAGTAATCCCATTTTTATTTTTTTTGTTCAATTAGTAATATTTAAGTTATAAATTGATCATAATTTTTCTTTCTTTACATTAAGTTAGAGTTTATTTACAATTTAAATCCATTTACATTTATACCCTTCGCTTCTATTATGTGCATATGTACCAAGCTTAACATAATAATTATACTTCTGTTCATACGGGAAAACATATACCACGTAAAACAAAACTATAGCTAATAAATCATACAGCCCTAAGTGTGGTATCTATCTGAAGTTAGATCTGATAAGTACATATACATAATATGGAAAAAATTACTCACTCATGGTAATAAGCTGTGTGAACATAGATCAAGTATAAAAAACAATAGTTGAATATCCCCATTTGTGTAAGTGTAAGCGGCGTCCCATTTGTAAGAAAATGATGTATAGAGTAATGTGACAATCAAAACAGAGTTGTCTATGCTACATTTTTATGTATGTAACAAANATGCTACATTTTAATGTATGTAACAAATGATACAGCAAAAATGGGGCGACTCGAGGAAACTAAGAAGTTTAGGTGCCTCATACATATCATCAATCATGACGCTCCTTTTCCAGATTGAAGAGACTGTGCTGCAGATGTTAATATTTCTGTGGCCACGTTTTTTATAAATCCAAGGATATTCCATTTCGAAGCAGGTTTCACTGAATAACCGTTCGCTTTAATGTCTGAGATTGTTCTGTTAGCAGACTTTTTGGGTGAGGAATTATCGTTGGAAATTATCGTTGGAAATTATCGTTGGAATTATCGTCGTATCGAGTCGTTGGAAACGATATTGTTCGAATTATGGACATATTGTGGTTTTTGTATACAATGAGTTTAGTGTTATTATCAATAAATTGTTTATATTTCCAAGTAAATCATGGGTCGATGATATTTTCAGTGGAACGTGTATCTATTTTCGGCTCTATGGCTTTGTATCACATGTATGTAGTTGTATTTTCGTATAGTTACAGCCAAGGTGTTGGTTGGTGCAAAATACACATAAGCATGTCGTTGAGTTTCTTGCTAATTTTAGGAAATTTGTGGCAATAGTATATCTATCGAGCTCCGAAAATTTATACCCTATAGTTAGTGATGAGATGCTTTCCTTTAAAAACGAAAACAAAAACGAAAATCTGTTTCCTTTTTTTTTCATTTTAGGATTTTTGAAAACGAATCCATTCGTTTCCTTTCCTTTTTTTTTCGTTTTCAGTTTCCAAGGAAACGAAAAAGAAAGGAAAGAAAAGGATTTTCCTAAATAATCCACATAAGTAGTTAGTTTTGAGTTTACCCACCGAAAGTTAAATGCGATGAATGAAGTGTGGATGTTGAGTGTAGGAGTGACTGATAGGTGCTAACAAAATGCAAAAATCTAAATAAGAGAATCCTTTTGTTACGAAATTGCTATATGGACATGATTTTTGTTAGGTGTTTTTAATAAGTTAAGCTGTGTTTAATGGCATCTTTAACTAGTGGGTAAAACTTCACGGATACCAGGGAAAGACTGAGAGGGGTGCAGGAAGATAAGGGAAAGATGCGGGAAAATAGAGGGATGCGGGAAGATATGCGAGGGATGCGGAAAGACGAGGGAGGGATATGGGAAGACAAAGGTGGAATGCAGAAAGGAAAAAAGAATGCAGAAAAATATGAGAGGGAAGTGGGTACGACCTAAATTTATGTTGATAAAGTTAGGAGGGATGCGGAGAGACAAGCGGGATGCGGGAAAACATGGGAGATATGCGGGAAGACAAGGAGGCACGTGGGAAGATATGGGAGAGATGCGGGCACAGACTAAATGTTTTTGAGTAGAGATAGGAGGGATTCATGAAAACGGGAGAGATGCGGGCACGGATTAAATATGTGGGTAGAGACTGGAGGGATGCGGGAAGGCAAGGAAGACAAAGACAACAATGTGAGCCTGGTTGGAAATGAATCCTTTCGCTCGGGTAGAGGTTCGGCTCAAAATTGCTGTTTGATCCAAATCCTATCGCTCCGGTTAGCATAGCACCAAAAAACTGCGGGAAATACCGAGTTAACCAAATTGTTGAGTAATACTTTTTACATTTGTTATTATGAGGATGTTACTTTAGGAAATAATTCGTTAGCTTTGCTAAATTGCTAAAAAAACAATTTGTAAAAAATACCATTTTCGTTTCCATTCCTTTTCCTTTCCGTTTGCTTTCATTTCGTTTTCGTTTTTGTTTTCAAGCTGACGCTTTCCTTTCCTTTTCGTTTCCGACAAAAAACAAAAAGAAAGGAAAGTTTTTATCACTACCTATAGTACAAATCTGATACCAGCAGCCTTCTCGAGAGACTATGAATAAAACTTTATTTTGTCTCAAATGGGCATACTTATACAAATCTGCTTAACTAAATTTGCTTGTGTTTCCAAAGAATAAAATAATGCTTAATATATGTGCATCCAATATTTATGTTCCGAGTTTCATAGGATGTTTCAGAATGATGCTAGACAAAAATTTCCAAAGTTTCAAGTTATTTGAACCGAACGGTAGGTACGGTTATTGATAATTTCAACGTCACCTAGCGGAGAAACCTCGCTACTCGCGGTGATGCCATTATCAGAAAAGTTGCTCAGCTGCATCATCTAAAAATATATGCTTTGAAATTTTAAACCACACACCATAATAAGTTTGCTATTGCACTCAAAGTTTCAGACGAGAGAGCCTAAAAATACGATTACAAGACCTTGATATTAGAGTTATCTACAGGATTCATTTACGGTAAATTATCTGGAACGGATTTATATTCTTCTAATACAAATTTCTGTGAAAATTTTTACAACTCTGGATTTATGTTTCTGTACAAAGTTGGTTAAACATTTCCTAATCAGCTCTAACAGCATTACAATCATTGTGAATGAAATGCAAACAGCATAAATAACAAAGATTGAAACTAATATATTACTGTAAAGATGGAGAGGCTTAATTTCCTGATTTTTCATATTATATATGTCATTTCTTAGCAAAAACGTTTTCCACTTTTCCCAGATTCCAAGAACACCACTGTGAATGAGTCGATGAAAGCGCCGGTGAAACAGGTCAGTTTTGTCCCAATGCATGGGGTACAACGACCATACACGTGGAATAGAAAAAGAAGTTTCTTTCCCAAAATACAACTGCTTAGTCAGTTTATTTTCGGACATAATTTTAGCTGCAGTTGCTAGTAAACTCAATCTTTCGTTTACGAAAATGGACTGAGAGCATTTAGCTAATTCTTTGTACGGTGTGTAGTCATTCCAAGCTGTCTTCTTTTGGTCATAAATGCTTTCAATGAATTTCTTGTAGAGTAAATGAGTTGATCCATTCCTGTTGTGCTTCAAGCTGCTAATCATCGCAGTTACAATATTAATACTACCGTAAATGTGAAGTATTAAAGAGTGATCAAACTTTATTAGCCTTTTTTCCAAGTATTTTGCGGAATAATTAGCTAAACCTGGATAAAAAGTCAATCTTTCCAAATCCACATCAAACAGAACCTTGAAATCTTGATTTAAGGCGCTCTGAATATTTGCCAACTGGTTAGTGTGCAATGGAGCAGTAAGATCTGAAGTTATACTACCTCGATACAAGTTTGTCAATACAAGGCAATAGGAATGAAAATGAACCAAGAATGAATTTGACGTGGTAGATTTTCAATTTTCTGGAAATGGAGATACTTTGTTCAAGTGCTATACCCAGAATTATTTTGAATGGACAATCCTCTGTAGCTCTGACTTTAATAATGTATGTCAAAAAAAAAATGCAACCATAAAGCTGAGTATGATTGAAATCCAAATAAATTTCGAGAAACAATAGACAAATATATCGAGGGACAAGTAAGAAGTGGCTCCATCACAACTTATAAAATTATAGTTGTAATCATCGGTTACATATTGGTAAGCATTTGGTAGGTTTTCTCGGAAAGTGCTTTCTGGATAAATACTTACGACTTTAGATTTATTATAATTTACCATCATGTGTTCATTGGTTCCGTCTACAATAACTGCAATGTCAATAATATCGAGTACCTTTCCAAGAACATAGAATATCATCTTTTCGTAAGTTGCATTGCGAAATGATTTTGGGAAATAATTCTTTTCAATTTTTCCATATCTATTGCCATCATACAAATATTTCCCATTCCGTTCAAATAGTGCAAAATATATTGGACACCAATTTGTAATTATTCTATTATACATAAAATCAATAGTGCTTCTTGTTGAAAATTTATTATTTAAAATTTTAGATTTACTAATGATGTGGGTAAGAACTTCATTACAGAGATTTGTGACACCAACTGAAAACTCTATTTGATTCTTTTTGATTTTCAATTGTGAGAATCCAAGTAAAATATTTAGATTTTCCTTGTGGGGGTTACCTCTTTGAAAATAGGATTTTTGACACTATTTTGCAAGTCGTTCACAGTTATGAAGTAAAAAAATCGTGTATTACATTCTGAATGCACACCAAAACAACCGAACAACCATGCGAGTGTGTCGTATGTATTTTGAATTTGTTTTTGATTTGGTGGATTCCATTAATATGTCACATGGCATAGTCGTTTTTGAAGTGCCCAGTACGCTAAGTCGCGCTGTTCAGTACTTTTGTTGTAATCAATTATACTCATAACTGGGTTGAAACGCATTAATGGAACTGGAATATATAAAAAGCTAGGCCATACCTTAAACTCAACAATACTTATTGAACAGGATTCAAATCCTGTCAACAATATGTTATTTAATGAAGTGTAATGCAATTGTGAAGATACACTGCTTGCTAAGTAGAGTAATGCAAAACTTGAAACAGCCTGCATGTCAAAACTTTTAGATAAATAGAGCAACAAAAGTACTGGTTTGTATGGTCCTTGTAGTAATTTGTCGGCAGTTATGTATACTTGTATCAAGAAACTTCTGTCTCAAAGAAATATTGTGATATAGGCTGCTTGAAATTTTTGTAAATGTGAAAGTCAATATAAACTATCTCAGGTTTATAACATTATGATGACTGAATACACTCTAATAACTCATGTGGAAAAATACCAGATACATTTAAACCCAATGGTTTGTGAAAAACCATTAGGTTGTAGAACTTTTCATAAAAAACCAAACCAAGTAGAACTTTTCCGATAACTAGCTGAAATTAAATAAATTATTTCCACGATATTTGCTACAGTAGTTTTCATCAGAATTCAGAATGATTCAAAAATTTTCCTGTCAGTAAACCGTATATTTGACTCTTTTATCCAACGCTATGTTCCTAAATTTTTATGTATTCGACATATAGTGTCTAACCTTCACGAAAAACAGTTTAAAAATTCAGTATGGAAACAAAAGTTTCAACCGAATACTGAGTTGGCACAATCGCAAAGTAAGCTATTCAGAGAAAAACGATAGTCTGATACAATTTGTCTTTTGTTGACTACTTACGAAAACTATCTGTATAAAACCTACTGAATTGTTTGCTGTTGGATGAAAAGCTCTAGTTTGAGCAAGTAAAATATGATCGATTGAAACCAATCGTTAGTTGCGCTATATATTTCTTTAATGTGCCTCGAAAATAAAAATCAGGTACAAATATTGCCTAACACCCGATCACAGATGGTTGTAAAATATATCAAAATTATAGAAAATGGTTTAACAGAATACCTGCAAGTGTACAGTAATAGTCNACAGATGGTTGTAAAATATATCAAAATTATAGAAAATGGTTTAACAGAATACCTGCAAGTGTACAGTAATAGTCTGAATAATACCTAAGTTTTCAGAAGTTTGGTTCTACATTGATTACGGAGGGTAATACTAAACCATATACGCTGGTACACCATAAACGTTTCCAAAATTATGTTGAATTAAGGTATATTTATCAGCAAGTATTAGCACAAATGCATGAATTAAACTGATTGCGCATAGGAGCATGGGGGCAGCAGACTCCTGATGGATGTTGTACTACGAGATGAAAAGTTATTTTTGGAATGGCTGCTTCAGTGTCAAGGTTAATGTCAAAATTTTCATGAGCATGAGTACGGAAACTAGNAGTTATTTTTGGAATGGCTGCTTCAGTGTCAAGGTTAATGTCAAAATTTTCATGAGCATGAGTACGGAAACTAGGCTATTCGTGTATTAATAATGCCAACTAGGCTATTCGTGTATTGATAATGCCACTGTTTGTTTATTAACAAACCAAAAAATTTCAAATAGAAAAATATATAAGTAATGGTTCCGATTCNATAATGCCACTGTTTGTTTATTAACAAACCAAAAAATTTCAAATAGAAAAATATATAAGTAATGGTTCCGATTCAATGAATGAATACTGGTTGCTGCTCCACTTATTTTAATAGAAATAACTAGCTTAAAAAGGAAACTATCAATTAATTATATGATTTTATTTGCTATTCTGCAAACGAGGAAGCATTGCATTTGTTTAATTGAAGGGATAAAGTCGTATAATGTGATAGCGCTATTGATTTTTCCGATACATGGATCTCCAATGGATGGAAGCGTTTGAGTTTAACATGTTGGTGCAATTACCACTTCCCTTCCACCCCGTACGTCGTGGGAGTTCATTGTTAGTCCATTGTTAGATCTTTGAGAAACTTTTTTTTGGTTCTTATAGTTTTAGATTTATAAAATTCAAATATATAACTTTTGTTTAGATTAAAAACTTTAATATATATTTACCTTTCTTTGTTTTACTTTTCGGCCTTTAGCACTTAGGTGCTTTGTAATTAGAATTAATTTTTTATTGTATTCTTTGATTATGATATTAGCGCAATTTTAATTCGTCATGGTCGCAACCAAGCTCTGGGTTTATGCTGGCGTTAGAAACATCCTCTTAAGTTTGAAGTTTTTCGAAGAATTTTCTCTACCAATCTCGACCAAACGTTGTAAAATGCCTAGACACTTTGGTGCCTATGCGTTTTATCCGCTTCACTTTCCGATGCTTTTCACAATATATCTTCCTATTTACACAACGAAAATTGGTGTTGTAGNTTTACTTTTCGGCCTTTAGCACTTAGGTGCTTTGTAATTAGAATTAATTTTTTATTGTATTCTTTGATTATGATGTTAGCGCAATTTTAATTCGTCATGGTCGCAACCAAGCTCTGGGTTTATGCTGGCGTTAGAAACATCCTCTTAAGTTTTAAGTTTTTCTAAGAATTTTCTCTACCAATCTCAACCAAACTTTGTAAAATGCCTAGACACTTTGGTGCCTATGCATTTTATCCGCTTCACTTTCCGATGCTTTTCACAATATATCTTCCTATTTACACAACGAAAATTGGTGTTGTAGNATTTTATCCGCTTCACTTTCCGATGCTTTTCACAATATATCTTCCTATTTACACAACGAAAATTGGTGTTGTAGCCATGGTTAGATTACTTGGTGTCTAGGTGTGTTTCTTGAATCAAATTTTGCAACCATAATTGTGGCGGGGATCCCAATAACTATATCAATAACTATAGAAATATGTCACTCATTGCCAGGTAAGGAGTCTACTATCTCATTTATGAGTACAGTAGAGGGGATAGATACTCATATCTCCACGTATTGCCGCCGTCAAGATCGCCCCTTTGCCATTCAGGAACCGAAAGCTACCGGCCCTCCCTGACTTAAAAATGGGAGGGAAACGGATTTCGGATCATCCCGCCATGCGTGGCGGGATGGCATAATTTAACCGGAACTAACTCACTACCAATTGTGATATAGAGTATAGTTGGGGAATGCTCTCTTCAATCTTAATACAACTGGGAAACTCACTTGTGATTTCCATTACCATAAGGTGAGTTTACATCTCTTACTTTCTGGCCATTCATTACCAGGTAAGGAGTGTACTATCTCATTTATGAGTAGGGGAGACCGGATATAGTTGGTGCGGGGGTAAGTTGGTGCATTGCATCCTGTACGAAGCATATAGTGCCAAAAATTCTGAAACTTTTAGTAGAGGTAGGATTCAGTTATGTGACAAGTTTCCAGAAGAAGAAATTGTTGAAGAAATTGTTTCTGAATAATTAGGCTCATCGAAAATTTTGAGGCCTAAAAACAGTTTTTTTTTGTAACCCTTTCCTAATGGTTAGCGGAAGACACAATCCGAAAAAAATAATTACAAAGTGTTNAACTCACTACCAATTGTGATATAGAGTATAGTTGGGGAATGCTCTCTTCAATCTTAATACAACTGGGAAACTCACTTGTGATTTCCATTACCATAAGGTGAGTTTACATCTCTTACTTTCTGGCCATTCATTACCAGGTAAGGAGTGTACTATCTCATTTATGAGTAGGGGAGACCGGATATAGTTGGTGCGGGGGTAAGTTGGTGCATTGCATCCTGTACGAAGCATATAGTGCCAAAAATTCTGAAACTTTTAGTAGAGGTAGGATTCAGTTATGTGACAAGTTTCCAGAAGAAGAAATTGTTGAAGAAATTGTTTCTGAATAATTAGGCTCATCGAAAATTTTGAGGCCTAAAAACAGTTTTTTTTTGTAACCCTTTCCTAATGGTTAGCGGAAGACACAATCCGAAAAAAATAATTACAAAGTGTTCTTTTCAGTAAGTCATCATGTACCCACAATTGTTTCAAACTTTTGCGAATGTCATATAGTTTTGGCGACATAAAATTTTTTCCAAAATATTTCAGTATGGGTAGAGTTGGTTCAATTTTATTGGGTAGAGTTGGTGCATGTTTCTTAGATAGATTTGGTACACCTAGAGGAATATTCTTACTCACATTCCCTCCACACACTTCACACAAACTCAAACCACTCGGCAGAGGAGTATTTGATAAACTAAAAAATATGTGTAAACACTGCTTCCGACTTCTGAATGAAATTTTACCCTGGAAAGACAATGTCGATTTATGACATTCCAGGTATTGCTAAATCGACTTTAGGGAAAGCACTATTANTTTACCCTGGAAAGACAATGTCGATTTATGACATTCCAGGTATTGCTAAATCGACTTTAGGGAAAGCACTATTAAGAATAACTTTGCTAAGGATTTTCCTGAACAGAAATTTTCCCACTGAAAAGCAAAATATTTGATGATTTTGAGTTTGCATTTAATGTCACTCATCGCCCAATGCAGAAAATCCAAATGAAAGCTGTCCAGAAGTTGAATCCATTGTGGCTTTCCCAATTTAAAACAAACCTAAAGAATTGCAATCAATTCCAAAAGCTGAGCCTCGAGTTATAAGCAAACAAGGCAGGAAGAGAATCACATGCGAAATTCTGACCGATACACCTGTTTGAAAATAAATTGAAGATGAAATCCTTGAAGAACGTCTCGAATACATGGAAAAGTCAAGAAAAAGCTAAATTATCAGTGATCATTTTCAGTTGGTAAATTTGCGGTATAACCATAATCTTAAACAATCCTTCTTCATCTCAATAATATTAAAAAAAAAATAATTTCGAAACAATTCAATATGAATTTATCTGTATCCCCAAAAGGCACCAACTCACCCCAAGCTATGAAGCAACTACACCCGGTACGGAGAGTGTTCGTGCAAAAAATTTTTAGTTAATTAATTTAATTTATCTCTTCTNTGAAGCAACTACACCCGGTACGGAGAGTGTTCGTGCAAAAAATTTTTAGTTAATTAATTTAATTTATCTCTTCTATCTATTTATCTGATTTAATTGAGCGTTACAAGTAAAATACTCTTTGACTTACTTGAAAGTTAAACTTCCGTTGTGGACAGTTTTTAAAATTATTACGTCAGATCTGTCTTCCGAGAAAATCATTGTCTGAGAAATGCACCCGGTCTCCCTTACAATAGACGGGATTGAGCCTTAAACTCAAATTCCTACATAATCAGTACATGATTTGCTATAGCCCCAACCAAACTGTTGGTTGATAAAACTTATAATCAAATATGGATTTGCTGAAATGTGCTAATTACATGTAATGGGATATTTGTATCTAATGTGTAAATTTTCAACAAAATTTGCCTTGTTGGCAATAACCACACATAGCCTTTAACAGAGATTCTATGTGAAATTTAAGAATATGTGCTGCGGACTACTAAATGAAATTCAACCTTTCCCAGAAAATTACGTTCAAAACTAAACCATCAATTGCTTGAATTTATTTGCTATTCTGCAACGGAGAAAACAACATTCGGTTAGTTAGTGGAATGAATTTGTATACCGTGATATCGCTATTTCATTTTCCACTACATGAATCTTCCATTGATGGAATAGTT